>SRMA01025562.1:0-105961 GCA_007224835.1 Danionella cerebrum
TATTGGCTATAACTGTTATGACGTAAAAAACGTTGCTGATCTTTGTAAAATAATATCTGGGTGTAAATAAAGGAGTGTATTTATAGATGGAGAATAGTAATTTAATGGGTCTGAAGAAATTTTCTACATATGTTTTTTCTGTTTTACTCAAAATATCCTGGTTTAAAAACTTTTACATTTTTGGGGTTCTATTTGTGTAATAAAAAATTATTTAATGGCAGTATCTTCTGTCTTATCCAGTTGAGTTTTGCAAGGTTTTTGACTAAGGAAGAACAATAACTGATCTAAAAATTGTGTGGTAAGTTCCTTTGATAATGCATAAAGGTAAACATCATTTTGGGATGGATTTCTCTCAGCTGCCATGAATAAAGGTGATAAATAGTATTTAAAGAACTTAATGCCGCCCTCTAGTGGCTCAGGAGTATAACTTGAGTTGTGCTGCCATTTTATTTGTGTTGATAGCGCCGTCACTTTACAACTCTGCTCACTTTTTCCTTGATTCTGAAAATAAAAATGATCCATATAAAGCCCATATGACCTGAGATAAAAAAAAAACAGACAAGTATTTCAGATATAGATGTGGCCTTTATTTAGAACAATGGAGACAGATTACGCTAAACTATCTACTCAAATCTGAAAGCTTCACAGTTAAAATCACTTAGAGGTGGGGAGGAAACTTGATGACGTGCATTCACAACATCCAGAAAAGCAAAACTAATTCACAACGCCTTAAATGCCACTGGTGGTGATGGAAATTGAACGTAAAACCCTTGTTTTGTTATGGAGATAGCATTGGCTTCCTGTGTGAAAATGAAATTTTTGTGATGATGCGGAGGCCGAGCAGGTATGTTGTATTTAGGCGACCTCCTCTTCACCCTCTTCTTCAAACTCACCCTCTTCGGCAGTTGCATCCTGGTACTGTTGGTACTCAGACACAAGGTCGTTCATGTTGCTTTCGGCCTCGGTGAATTCCATCTCATCCATGCCCTCACCTGTGTACCAGTGCAGAAAAGCTTTACGACGGAACATGGCGGTGAACTGCTCGGAAATGCGCTTGAACAGCTCCTGAATGGCAGTGCTGTTTCCAATGAAGGTGGCGGCCATTTTGAGCCCACGAGGTGGAATGTCGCAGACAGCGGTCTTGACGTTATTGGGGATCCATTCGACGAAGTAGCTGCTGTTCTTGTTCTGAACATTCAGCATCTGCTCATCCACTTCCTTCATGGACATGCGACCGCGGAAGACTGCGGCAACAGTCAGGTAACGGCCGTGACGTGGATCGCAGGCAGCCATCATGTTCTTGGCATCGAACATCTGCTGTGTGAGCTCAGGAACTGAGAGGGAACGGTACTGCTGACTGCCTCTGCTGGTGAGGGGAGCGAATCCTGGCATGAAGAAGTGGAGACGTGGGAAGGGCACCATGTTGACGGCCAGTTTGCGCAAGTCAGCGTTGAGCTGTCCAGGGAACCGGAGGCAGGTGGTCACACCACTCATGGTGGCAGAGACCAGGTGGTTGAGGTCACCGTAGGTTGGTGTGGTGAGCTTGAGTGTGCGGAAGCAGATGTCATAGAGTGCCTCATTGTCGATGCAGTAGGTCTCGTCAGTGTTCTCCACCAGCTGGTGCACAGACAGAGTGGCATTGTAAGGCTCCACCACAGTGTCGGACACCTTGGGTGAGGGCACCACGCTGAAGGTGTTCATGATGCGATCAGGGTACTCTTCGCGGATCTTGCTAATGAGCAGGGTGCCCATGCCAGAGCCGGTTCCACCACCCAGAGAGTGTGTAAGCTGGAAACCCTGCAGGCAGTCGCAGCTCTCTGCTTCCTTGCGGACCACATCGAGAACGGAGTCCACCAGCTCGGCACCCTCTGTGTAATGCCCTTTAGCCCAGTTATTTCCTGCTCCGCTCTGGCCTGCAATTGTTAAAATAAATATCGAGCATGAACATTGGGAATCAATTCAGCCAACCTGGAATAAATTCCATTTACTTGAATATGGAAATCTGGAACAAGCCCGTCCAAACCTATCGTTAGAATGTTGTATGTTGGTCAGTGAAGTACAGTGTTAGCATGTGCTAATTTTGGGAGTTAAAGGAGTTTCTTGGGAGTAGGCGTTGGTGGACCAAATGAAATATTGAATGTTAATCCTAGCTAATCCTCAATCTTTGCCAGATACATTATTTTTAAATGTAATTTACCATTAGTTATCCACACTTTAGCTAAAGTTAAGACAAAGCCATAGACTGTATAAAACTAGATGTTGTGTATGAGGTTACCTATTAGTTTTGAATAAGGATTTGAAGCTAAAACTGGGCGTGGTCAGCCATTTCCTTGTTAGTGGGATATCACTATTCGAAAATGGTCAACATGCAGGAAGTGAGTGGAGCTGAGATGACAAAACACTTTAATTAGTTAAAATGTACGTGGCCAAAAAAGTGTTTGGCAAATGCATAATGTAAATTAGTTTTAATATTTTGGATAATTAAGGGCATTGCCACATGAGGGACAGCCACAGACCATCACTGTGTCTGTGGCTGTCCCTCATGTGGCAATGCCCTTAATTATCCAAAATATTAAAACTAATTTACATTATGCATTTGCCAAACACTTTTTTGGCCACGTACATTTTAACTAATTAAAATTTAGTCCCTGGGGTTCAAACCCATGGTTATTGCACCGCTAGTGACTTAGTCACAGAATTTTGAATGCAAAATATTTAAAAATTACACAAACATGCGGGTAAAAACTTGTTAAATACAAAAATAAAACTCTTTTTAGACTTTAAATGTGCTTTTTTCTATCTTAAAAGTTTGACATACTGTCTGTGAGATCTGCTCCATTTTAATACTAGCCACAAGCAATCAAAAACTGAGGTTGGCCCTTGAACAAAGCTTTTTGATTGGGAGTGGTCACATCTCTCTTCTTTCTAGGTTTAGAAGGGATTGCCAAAGACAAGGTAATTCTGTAGCCCAAATAAGCCAAATGAATGCGTAATTCTAATGAAAATATTAGGGGTGTAATGTGGCACAATACGTTGCAATACAAAATTGTCACAATACGGATTGTGAAGCTACTGGGCGTGGAAGTGTGTTTGCTTCTTAAAAGTGATTGTGATTCTAGTCACTTCTGAAACTTCTTTTCTTTGTTTTCTACTTTAATGCAATATTTATTACGAGACAATTATCCTTGACTCACATTTTAAACAAGAAATATTATAAAATTAGCTCTCTCCATCACTAAGAGTAAAAAAGATGACAATGTAAACACTACCCCCTAGTGGATGGATGGTATCAAATGCTCTTATACAAACCAAACTGGCTTTCCTAGCTTTGTGGCCTCAAAAAATTTTAAATTACATTTTTTCCAATTATAGTTTTTTATATAAACAGTGTGTTAAAATAGTGTTGCTTATCGCATCATAGACAACATCGAGGTACGTATCGTAACGTAAGAATAGTGTATTATTACACCCCTCGAAAATATGATTCACATTTTTTTCAAAACAATTTTAATAGCAGAGATGTATAGTTTTATTGTGTCTATATATTATTATGATTTTGATTTTTTTTTAAATGAGATTATGGTGAAATGCTTTCAGGCTTGCTGTTGGGTCTTCAGGAATGAAAATAAAATATCCATTTTGCAATCATTTCACACATAAACCCCTTTATCTAATCGCATACTGTCAGCACATGGCAGTCAAAAATTTAACAATAGAAGGAAGAGGCAACTCCTTTGATAAGTTTGTTATAAGATATGATTTATTATTGTTTTATTGAAATTACGGTTGTACAGTTGTAATGGATTACGTGATGAAAGATTAACTCACCAAACACAAAGTTGTCAGGTCTGAAAATCTGTCCAAATGGACCAGAACGGACTGAATCCATTGTCCCAGGCTCCAGATCAACCAAGATGGCACGTGGAACATACTTTCCCCCTGAAGAAGAAATGAGGAGTAGGTGAGGTAATGCATAGAATATCACAGTATGGTACCTTTTTCAATTAATCATAAATAAAATGTTTAAAATTCCATGACTTGCATATGTTTACCTTGAATAAATGTACATTAAGCTTTGATTTTTTACCCATTTGCTTTTTTCTTTTCCACAGTGTCTTTATATGTTTATCAGTATAAATTCAGATCCTAATTCAATTCTACGCAATATGTAGCATTTTTAGTGATATATGTAGCGTTTTCTAGCTTAAACTTTGCATTGCTTGTACAAGTTCAGTACAGAAGTCACTCATACATCAACAAAACACGAACGCTCAGTTGTCGACTTCTCTGAGAACAGCCTTATTTCAAAAGAAATGATCAACATTATTGGGAAGTACTGCCTATTTGATAAAAATCCAGTTTTATACGAGAAAAATATTGTGTGTATTAAATTTGTGTATTATCAGATCATCTCCTTGCTCTGAATATTCCGAACTGTCAGCTGTGACTGAAACTTGAATAAATAATACAAAGAAAATTAACATTTAAATAAATTAAACACATTTGTTTATAAGTCATATATATTTAGGCATTAGTTGTTACTAAATAAAGCGTTAGTTGTCATCCAAGCTGAGTGCTTAGTCCTGTGCTGTGGCCTAGTGGCTAGTGAGCAGGACACATACAGTTGCACAGGGAGACACGCCCATCCTCCCTCATTCTCTCTCTGCCTCAATTCCCGTTTTTCCTGTTTTTTGTGTTGTTATAACCTAGCTCATGCTGTTACTGAATATTAATTCATAACCCTTTACAGAAGACTCTGGAAGCAAGACTTAAGAAGATTTAACAGAAAATGCAGTTTTTTAGATTAAACACTGAAGATGCTGACAGCTAAATACAATGCTGCTTTATTAAAAGAGAGAGACAAAGGAGTAGGGGGTGGGGGAAAAGGAGAGGCTCCAAAGAGCAAAGTGCATGGCTCTCTGAGAGTCCAAAGCAGGAAATAGACCAAATGTCTGTTAGTAACTTAATTTAAAGAGCCTGTACATTCCTTGCTGTGGTATAACGTTCTGTTCTAGTTCAGAACTTAATCAGACAATTTCAGATGTATTTCAGTACAAAACAAATAGAGAGTCCAGGACACAGACTTCTTGTTTAAACATTTTCTACATCACTGCTGGCACTGGATCGGGAATTTTGTGTGAGAAAATAAGAAATTGGAGAAAGAGACACCAAATACTTGTGTTAAATCCCTATAGTTTGCCCAGTTTGAGAGAAGAAGGTATCAGGAGACACTTGATTAAAGGAGCTTGGACCAGATCATTCAGACATTTAGGAGTATTCAAAGACAGGAACAAAATATACAAGTTTAAATATATGCAATGTATCCAAAACATCTGTTTACGTTTCCAAGAAAAATGGCTAGTTTTCAAAATCTCTATTAGTTTGACACCTTAATAAAACGAAGAAAAATGCAGTTTATTGGCCCTTTAATAGATGGTAAACACAGCAGTTTACATATGTATTTTTGATTGTTAATTTACTGTAGTTTAAGTTGCATATATATATGCTTCTTTTTTTCACAGTGAACATGATTTCTTATGGGTCTATCCTTTTTTTGATAAAGATGATGATGCTGCCAAATACCTGTGGCCTCATTGTAGTAAACACTAATCCTGTCCAGCTGCAGGTCACTGTCTCCATGGTATGTTCCAGTCGGATCAATGCCGTGTTCATCACTGATCACCTCCCAGAACTGAGAGAAAGAGCCAGAAGAGGAGGAGGAGGAGGAGAGACAACAGGGCGGAGGCCGAAGAGAGAGAGAGAGAGGGGAGGGGAGACAGACAGAGAAAAAAAGAATTAATCAAAGATGGAATAAAGAATGAAGTCAAAATGAAATATTTAAATGAAAACAAAGTGATAATATTTCTAGAATCATGGGTATACACACAAAGGCATGTAATGTTTAAATCTTCAGGATGCCACTTTCATGGATTACAAAGCATGCATGCACTCATTACAACAATGCGATGCTTCTGTCAGAGATGTGTTTAATTATAATGCTTTACATTAATATTGCATTATGGCAGATTGATTTGATGAGTGAATTAAAAAGAAATCATCACTCCCGATGCTAATTAAACACCAAGTAGGTCAAGTAGTCGTCAGATTGAATCAACCCAGAAATTAAATCTCAACAGCATCAAAAATAATCCACCGCTTCTGAATAAATGCAGGTTAATTATAAAGCTTCAGCATCATAGACAAGAACGTTTCTTTCATTCATTCTCCGGCGTACAATGGAAGACGGGTCTCCACGCCCAGTGAATGCACATCCTCCATCCCTGCGCACAATGAACCGACTGTTCCGCTGCAAAAATGCACTCCCACAGCACAAAACACGCAAAATCACACGGAAAGCCTGCAAATACTTATCTGGAAGATTCTTTAGTAGCTTTGAAGGATGGAAAGTAAAACAAAAAACGCAACACAACATCGAATTCGTCGTGAAAAATGAGAATAGATACCTTTGCTCCGATCTGGTTGCCGCACTGGCCGGCTTGGAGGTGCACAATCTCACGCATGGTGCTCTGGGAGAGGACTGGAGACGAGGTCTGGTTCTTCGGGGCGCTGATGGGACTGACAGCCGCTTCTTTGGATGCGCAGATTATCAATCTCCACCCGCCTCCCCGAGCGCAGTCACTGGACTGAGTGTGTGGCGCAAGATGACGTCATCGCTATGGCAACCAGGAGCGGAGGAGAGAAAGAGTACGCGCGGCTCGTGGAGACCGCGGATAGGATGATCAATGGGATAGGGCTGTCTCCACCTCTTCATCCATGAAAGTGTTACAATGGAGAATATAAGTGTAAAACATTGTGCTTTTGGTGAATTTGATCAAATCGCGGTTGATAATTTTGCTTTGTTTATGTGATTTCTGCGTCACCAGCCAATATCTAGCTTCGATTTGACTTAAACGATAGCTTCACCACATACACACCTAGCAGCGACGCCCTTTTCAACTGACCACTTGATTCCCAGCCATGTTGAAATGCCCATCTTTAGATCTAAAAACATGAAAACACACCTGTCCAACACCTTATTAATTCAAATTTCTAAACAGCCAATCACGCGGCAGCAACTCAATGCATTTGGGCATGTAGACATAGTCCAGACGATCTGCTGCAGTTCAATCCGAGCATCAGAATGGGGATGAAAGATGATTCAGTGACTTTGAACATGGCAAGGTTGTTGCTGCCAGATGGCCTGGTATTTCAGAAACTGCTGATGAACTGGGTTTGTCACACGCAGCCATCTTTAGGAGTACAGAGAATGGTCAGAAAAAGAGAAAATATCCAGTAAACGGAAGTTCTGTTGATGCCAAATGTCAGAGTAGTATGTTATAGTAGCAGAAGACCACACCTGACAGCTAAGAACAGGAAACTGAGGCTACAGGGGCACCAAAACTGAACAATAGAATATTGGAAAAGCGTTTCCTGGTCTGATGAGTCTTGATTTCTGCTACAACTTTTGGATTGTGGAGTCAGAATTTCGCATCAACCACATTGAAAAGCATAATTATGAATATAAGATAACTAAGACTATTTTTTTGGTCGTTTTTAATACTGGTTTCTTTTTGCATTAAAATAAAGCTCCTTTTAACCCATGACCTCTCCTTTAAATAAAACGATAATTAGTTCTACTAAAAGTTATACTATTATAATATTTCTTGGCTTCTTCCCACCGGAGCCTCTCTTTCACACTTAAAATGGCTGCCGCCTGAATAGTGCAACACCACAAACATTAACCAGGTCGGTGGAATACACTAGTTTCATACCAGCTGAGCATCATCAAGAGCATTGTATAACACAGCCAATGTAGGATAAGAAAAAGGAAGTGGACTGTGAAATTGTGTCATGACTAGTTGGAGTGGAAAAGGCCTATGAGAGAAAAAAGAACCAACATTGTGATCTAGCAGCTGAAGCTAGAGAAAGGAGAACAGGTCTCTTTATACAAGTCATGAAGTCCTTATTAAGTGTGGCTGAAAAAAGCAGCAGCTGGATATAGACGTATATGGACCCCCAGATGAACAGTAAAGTAGAGACAGATGGCATGCGGAATTCAGGGAGATGGACACCCCCGCCCTGGAGAGTCCCTCAGGGAGTATGGGTATGGGGGAAGTGAACCTGTGAGGATGGGTGCACCAGTAAGCCTTCAGTCGACATAGTGGGTCAATGAAAGTTGTGGAAGGAGGGTGCACACCTAATGACAGGCTTCACCTTCCGAGAAACCAATGGCACGCCGACAGCTACCATCAAGATCTGCAGACCAAAGGGATAGAATATCTAGTTCTTTTTGGGGTATTAGATGCCAGCCATAATCGACAGATCAGTGAGGCTATATGCAGGAAGCTTAATCAAGGGAGTTTTTTTTGAAGTATGATGTCTACCTGATCAATCTTAGCTATTAATAACGCTACTATCAAAAAATTCTACTTAAAGAACTCGAGCATCTCGTTTTATTAGCTTTACTCAACCATCCAAACAGTTGATTTCAGATGTCCAATCACTACCAATGACACCAAGAAAGCACAAAAAAACACCTTTTACTAGAATTTTGGATGATTCTACCATTCTTACAGAATTTAGTTTTGGCTTTCACATCTCTACAACACTCATTTGTGGAGATAATTGTCCTGCTGCTACACACAACCCATCCCGACTTTGCACTCTGAAGTTTTTAAAGACTCTTTAAATTTGAATGCACCATTCTCAGTCAAGCACCCAGTGCCAGAGGCAATAAAGCAGCTTTTGAGTTAATTAGTGTAAAATGACCCTGAGAACATATATTATACACTGCATAAACATACTGTAAGCTAAAAACTATATTGCATCTAATATTGGAATTAAGTTCTAATTTCCTGAAAGAAAAAACATGCAAATAAAAAATGATTATAAAAATAATACATTTACAAGACTGCTCCCCATGGAAGAAAAATGTCACAAAATCTGAGAAAGGGAAGTATTTCTTTACAAACAAAATAGGTGAGAGCTTCAAGAAGATCAGCACCATATCAGTCATAATACTGTAGCAAAACTGATCCAAAAACTTAAGGAAGATGGAGGTGCAACCATCTTACAGAGCTGTTCAGGCCGTCCTTGGAAGTAAACATTGCGACAGGAGCATGTTCTGATGAGAAAGGTTGGGGAATGTCAATCACCATGCAGGTTCACTGCAGTTAGCTAAAGCGGTAGAAAGCCAAACTGGAGCGACACCATCCACGAAGGATGCCTCTCCTAAAGCCCACGCAAAAAAAGCGTCCCTAGAAGACTTCTGGGGCACTATACTCTTGAGTGATGAGATGTAAATCACTGTTTTTGGAATTATTGGTTTTAAAGCTGTTTGGCGTCATAAAGGTGAGGATTTCGAAGAAAAATACAGGTGCCAACAGTGAAACATGGTGGTGGCAGTGTTAAAATGTAGGGGTGCATGAGTGCTGCTGGTCCTGAGGAGCTACATTTCATTGATGAACTGCTCTAAACTGAAGGAGAAGATGCTACCATCACTCCTGCACTTGGTCGTCCTGCACTTTTCCAACACGACAATGATCCAAAACACACATCTACACGATTTACACGATTAAATGGGGAATTCTGAAGTTGACTATCAATCTTTTCTTCAGCATCATTCTCTGAAAGAGGTTATTATTGAATAATGGAAATATGTTGCAATATGTCGTCTATTTGTTCATTCCATGCCTAAAAGACTTGGTGCTGTTACAAAATAATCATGGTGCTCAAACAAAATAATAGATGTACAGTGAACCCTCGCTACTTCGTGGTTCGACTATCGCGGATTCACAACTTCGCGGATTTTTTCCATTACGTATGTACTGTACTTTAATATTCTCACATTTTAACATTAGTGCCCATTTTAGATTAGGGTATTGTACATGCATTAAGTGTTCTGTACATTAAAGGGTGCAAATAAAAAATGAGAAAGGGAAATACTGTACAAATGTACAGTATTTTTTATGTTCACTTACGGTTTTATTGCTTATCATTTGTGCCTGTGTACTGTATGTACGTATTGTAGATATCTGAACATTACTGTAAAGGGTGGTTTGTTAACAGTACTATGTAAAGGCAGGGTTTTAAAAGTCTGAATACCTGTTAAATAAATACTGTAAATATGTTGTCCCTACTTCACAGATTTTCAGCTATCGCGGCCAGTTCTGGAACCTATCAACCGCGATAAACAAGGGTTCACTGCAGTTTTTGTTGCGGGGTGTAAACTGTAGATCTAAGTTCGATTATTAACATTCATTTCATGTTAAATAAGAGTTAAACAAAACTCAGCTCATTTAACGCAACATTAAAATAAATTCAAGCTAATGTTTGACAACTTATCAGGCAATTGTTTAAAATATTTTAATGAAAAATGACAGTAAACACCTGTAGATTACAATTGCTCAATGAACAACATAAATAACATGAAACATTCACACATTTTTATAAGCTCTTACTATCCTTTCAACCAAAGGTGCTTCATTGATGTCCATTGTATACACAACATTAAACTGTATTGATTTTGAGACAATTCCTTCTGAAATAAACAGTCATTGCCCTCTGAACATATCCAGTTTTACTCGTCGAATGTGTTTGACTCCTCCTTCTTATGTTCTTTGTGTGTGTTTTCACTCACTAACACATCAGATCGTTTCCTCTGAATGAGAGAAGTCATGATGTCCAGCGGAGCCCTCAGTTAAACATCAAACTGCACTCATTCTAGAAACAGAGAGATGTCTGGACTCCCCGAGGAGGAGCTGTGCTGCCCCATCTGCTGTGGGATCTTTCAGGACCCGGTGCTTCTGCCCTGCAGCCACAGTTTCTGCCGCTGCTGCCTTGAGCGCTTCTGGAAGGGTGCATCTCTCCGCCCCTGCCCCGTTTGCAGGACCAGAGCTCCCAGGAAGAGCCCTCTCTCAAACAGGGCTCTCAAGAACCTGTGCGAGGCTTTTCTTCTACGACAAAGCCAGACTGGCAAGTCAGAATCCAGATTGCTTTGTGGGAACCATGGGGAGAAGCTTAAACTCTTCTGTCTGGTGGACCAGGAGCCCATCTGCGTGGTTTGCCAAGCCTCAAAAACCCACAAAGGTCATGACTGCTCGCCTACAGAAGAGGCAGCTCTCGATTGCAAGGTAGAGACTCACAGTGCTGCATTGTTTACATGAACTGGGTGACATTGTTTTGCTGTCAATGACGCTTTTCTAATGATTTGCAGCGGTAGGGGAGAAGAATGCTGTTTGTCAAGATTTCTTTGACTTTTTCGCAGGCCAGAAAGAAACAACACCTTTTTAAATGCCCTTCCTCATGGCATATGCATCCCATTGTGGTCAGGGGAAATGAAACAATGGTTGCAGTAAATCTATCAAAGTATTTCTGGATCGGAAAGGGCAGTCTGCACAGGATAGAGTTCAATTTTTTTGGTGGGTAGAAATATGAGGACAACATTATAGACAAGACAGATGAATTATCAATGTTTGTGAATATGACACAGACACTCAAGTCAGAAAATAGGGTATTTCCATCATCATCTGAAATAGTTAACCAATGTTTATTTTGATATTGGTTCTTCTTCTACTACTTTTTTGGGGCCACGTTGTAGGGGAGCAGTTTAAGCAAAGATGCCCAGACTTCCCTCTCCTCAGAAATCTTCATCAGCTCATCTGGGGGACACTGAAGACATTCCTGAGCCAGCCAGGAGACATCTCTATCGCGTGTCCAATGTCTTGCCTTGGGTCTTTTCTCGGAGGGACATACCCAAATCACCTCCTTAGAAGTCATCTTACAAGCTCTCCACTTTACTTCAAAAACATTGCCCACTCACCTTGTTGAGCAAGACCAATTTATCCAGTACCTCATTCTATGGCTGTGCCTAAGGTTAGGAACGTACATTAACTGGTAAATCAGCTCCTTTGTCACAAAATAACAGGTAGATTGACTACATAACTGCAGAAGCTGCATTGAACTGTCTGTCAATCTTCTGTTCCATAGTCCTCTTACCCATGAACAAAACCTCAAAACATATAAACTCCACCGTTTGGGGCAGGTCCACTCTCCTGTTCCATAGTCCTTTAACTCAAAGACAAGACCCCAAGACACTTAAACTCCTCCACTTGGGGCAGGTCCACTCTCCTTTTCGATAGTCCCCTAACTCAAATACAAGACCCTAAGACACTTAAACTCCTCCACTTGGGGCAGGTCCACTCTCCTGTTCCATAGTCCTTTAACTCAAAGACAAGACCCTAAGACACTTAAACTCCTCCACTTGGGGCAGGTCCTCTCTCCTGTTGCATAGTCCTATAACTCAAAGACAAGACCCCAAGACACTTAAACTCCTCCACTTGGGGCAGGTCCACTCTCCTTTTCGATAGTCCCCTAACTCAAATACAAGACCCTAAGACACTTAAACTCCTCCACTTGGGGCAGGTCCACTCTCCTGTTCCATAGTCCTATAACTCAAAGACAAGACCCCAAGACACTTAAACTCCTCCACTTGGGGCAGGTCCACTCTCCTGTTCCATAGTCCTTTAACTCAAAGACAAGACCCCAAGACACTTAAACTCCTCCACTTGGGGCAGGTCCACTCTCCTGTTCCATTGTCCCCTAACTCAAAGACAAGACCCTAAGACACTTAAGCTCCTCCACTTGGGGCAGGTCCACTCTCCTGTTCCATAGTCCTTTAACTCAAATACAAGACCCTAAGACACTTAAACTCCTCCACTTGGGGCAGGTCCACTCTACCACCTTGGAGGGAGCATGGCCTTGGATTTTGAGGTGCTGATTCTCATCCCGACCATTTTGCTATCAGCTGGAAACTACCTCATTGGAGGTCCTGGACTGATATAAACAAAAGCAAAATCTGAATATTTATTTTTGTGTAATAATGAAGGCTGGAGACAACAGTTGCAGATTTATTAGCATTCTAGTTTAACACATGTCTTATTCCTCCTAGAATACCCATGGCTGGAGACAGGAAATTCTTCAACTTTAGCAGCATCCACCATGTTGGCTCTGGGTGAAACTTCCTTGAAATGCAGAATATAAATATGATTGGCTAAGATTGCATTTAATTTGCTACGCTGAGATACATGGAGAAGAATTTAAAGTGACATTACATGAAAATTTCTTCCTGCAGATTAGAGCTTGTCAAATTGACGAGGGATGATGTAAACAAAATCAGAATGGTAGACGTTTTTTAGAACAGTGGACAAGCTCTAAAGTATCATTTAAATAAACGTTGAATGCATTGAAGCATATGTGAATAAACAAGGCTGTAGAAAACCAGAGGAGGTAATGTTCAAACTCCAATGTAGCAAATGAGAAAGCCATACAAAATAGTCAAGAGCAGAGCTAGCAATAATCCAAGGTAAAACAGGACATTTTCCTGCGTACAAAAGGTCAAAAACACAGGAAAAAAGCCCAGCAGGCTGAGCACACCACTACCATACAGTAGAGTACAGTGAAGATAACAAAGAATAAAAATTAATTTCACAAAATTAGTAAAAACCAAAGAGTTACCCTGTGATAACCCCTGCCTTTCGTATGAAGTGCGTTAGAGATAATGAACCCAGTGACACCGAAAAGGTTCATTTATTGAGGTAAAAATAAAGAAACACTGTATTATTTACCATATAATGGAACACAATTTTGGTGACAATTCCAGTTATTATATAAACTCTATATTTCTTACCAATGTGCATATTTATGCTTTACAAAATTCTTGAGTTTTAGAAATGCTGTATACTGTAAAACAGCATTAATTGGGCTAGCATTGGCTGCATTAGTTCGATGGATGTTAAGTTAATTAGTACATAAAAAATATAAGGCGCCTCCTGATTAAATAAGGACCTTCCAGTTTTAAAACCACATTATTGAACAATATCATCACACAATACCGAATTTTCTTTGAAGGTAATTAACTCATCGGGGATGAAGGGTTAATAATGCATCTGTCCACAAGGTGTCAGCAGTGAACAACATCCTCATTTAGAAACTTGTCCAAGGCTCCTGTGAAAGAATCATCTCTGTATTGAAATAAAAATCCATTGATGGTTTGACCTTATACAAAGACTTCATGTGCAGGAGAAAATCTCTGCCACCATTCAGCATCTGCAACATAAATTAGAAATATTCAACAAAGCAAAACAATCTTCGGCCGTTACCCTGGAGCACATCAAGGTAAATAATAGTTCACCTAATCTATTCTGTTAAAAATATGAGTTTTAATGTAAAATTAATGTGTTATTCTCAGACGCAGGTCCAGCATGTGGAGCATCAGATGAAGAAGGAGTTTCTTATTCTTCATCAGTTTCTACATGAGGAAGAAGAGAAAAGTTTACTAGCTCTAAAAGAAGAGGAAGAGCTGCGGGTGACCGCCTTGAAGAACAGCGATGAGGAAAACACAAAGAGCCTCATGTGTCTGAATGAAACAATCCTTGCAATGGAGCAAACGATGAACGAGGAAGATTTATCGCTACTGCAGGTGTGTAGCTGACGGCTTGAAGACATTTATTTGTTTATTAAGGATGTTATATTCATTTTTCCTTATCTTTTACAGAACTTCAAAGCAACTTTAGAAGGGTAAGTGTGCTTCAAAGCTGCAAATTGACTGCACATTTTCAAATGATAGTTATATTCTAAGGAAATGTCTGGATATAGATGAAATTGTATAATTTTTTAAGTCTCTGGTTCTTTATAGAGTAACCCTTAGAAGTCTGGGGCCTTTTGAGCATTTTTTTACTACTCTTCAATGTGCTTTAATAAATTATTCTTATGGTGGCGCAGTGGTTAGCACTAGAAGGTTCTCTCCCCCAATGTGCACTGAAGATAGACACCGGCAGACCCCTGTGACCCCAAAAGGGAATAAGCGGGTTGTAAAATTAATGAATTAATGAAATTATTCTTAAAATGAAAACAAACAAAAAGTGAAAGACAAAGACAAAAAAAGAAAAGACAAGCTCTCAAACAAATCTCTCCTAAATACACTGTCCCGAGCACTTTTTGTCCCACTGTGCTTTACAAAATACAAGCCATATCACAGGTCTTGTACTCCAAAGTGTTATACCTTCTTTGTACAACTAGAAACCACTGATAGCACCAATTTGGAGTCTGTAAAACAAAACTGAAAGACAACCGTTTCTTTAAAACCCAAAATATTTCAAAACAGCCAATGTGATTGCCATCATTAGACAACCGTTTCTTTAAAACCCAAAATATTTCAAAACAGCCAATGTGATTGCCATCATTAGACTTCTAAGGGTTAAATGATGAAGTAGTACCAGGTAGACTGCCATAGCAACAATTCAATAATTTTTCCTGCAGAGCTTGGACCACTTTGCAAGATCCAGAATGGATGCCTGAATCGTTGCTGGATGAATCAAAGTATTTAGGCAATTTTAAGTACAAGGTCTGGGAGAAGATGCAAACAGTTGCCCCTTACAGTAAGTTCCTATTAAACCAGTTATAATTAACACATTTTCAACAAGTACTTCATTTTGTCATAACACAATTATCATAATCATCATAACACAAAATGATAAGTTGATATTCGAATGACTTAATGAGCCATTATCAGGTGATACCAACTCTACCAACTGACAGCACACAGTAGGTGCAACCGGTTCTTACCATTCAGGCTGGGTGAATAAAATATCAACAAATAAAATATTAAAAAGCTTTTAACATCATTGTTAATTGTTTTATAATGTATGATGCAACTCTTGGCATCATAAGGTGTTTCCACACTTATCTTTGGGCACCCTCTTCTAGGACCTGGTAGGGTGATCAGGCCAAAACATGTAACCAGAAAGCTTACTCTGCCACTTGTCACTCCCTTAATCCAGAGGAACAATTCGTCACTTGAAAAAGGGAGAAGAGACACAGAATAAGAACAATGTACACTTAACTTACATGCTCTAAAGCATCTGTACATTATAACAGCATCCATTAAAGGAAAGAGCTTTTAGTGTCAGCAGAAGTCATCAGCGGTTTGCAGAGCCAGGAAGCAGCGGAACCCACAATGTTTTCAGAGACTGAGATGGGAGTAAAGGTGAGTAGCAGGTAATTAGTCAAAGGAGCTGATGAAGAACCTAGAAGAAACATGACAAGGAATACAGGAGATCCAAGAAGGCAGGAAGTGATCATGGATAGTCAGGAGGCAGGAACCGTAGAACTGACAGTGAACAAAGGAGAAGTGAAGGCATATAAAGGGAAATAGCAGAGGAGAACCAGGAGGAAACCACTAGATTAGGCACAGGTGTGATTGATAATAGAGTAAGGGACTGGAACGCAGTCCAGAGAAGGAGTGAAACACAAACACAGGCCTAACACCAATAAGCCTCTTCATTTTTTTTAATCTTGAGCAGGTTTCTTCCCCATAGAAGGCCACACAATCACATATACACTTAGTCTAGAAGCATCTTTGTGTCATCACTCCTACTGAGATTCAAGTTTTTGGAATTCTGAATATTGGTAACCACTTATCCATATTGAGGTTTTAATTAAAAAATTACTTTAGATCTGTACAATCCTTTTCAATGTCTGCTTTCTCATCAGCTCCAGTGATTCTGGATTTGAATACCGCTCACCCATGCCTGAAGCTATCTGATGATTTGACCAGCCTCCACTACACTACCCAATGCCAGGTTCTCCCCAGTAACCCTGAGCGTTTCCACATCAGTGCTGAGGTGTTGGGCCACACAGCATACCACTCATCCAGCCACAGCTGGGAAGTCCATGTGGGGGAAAACGAAGACTGGATCTTGGGATTGGCCAGTGAGAGCGTGAAGAGGGATCAGGAGGTACCTGCGAGACCAGAGAATGGCTTTTGGACTATTTGTTATCGGGATGGACAATACAGAGCGATGGAATCCCCTCCAACTATGCTACAACTGGAGGAGAAACTGAAGAACATTTTGGTTGAATTAAACTGGGACCGAGGGGAGGTGGTTTTCTCGAATCCATCAAGTCAACAAATTATACACATGTTCACTCATGCCTTTACTGAGAAGTTATTCCCATATTTCTACACACAAAGCAAGCATCCACTGCAAATCATATCCAAGCCTGTGCTACCTTCTGTACATGAAGATAAAGACATTTCTTTGACGTTCTCTAAAGAGCAGTAAAGTTTATCTTTGATATCTAACTCAAGGGTTATGGGTAACTATTGGTGCTTTTCCTCTGCGCGACACAGTACAGCTTAGCTCGGTTCCGTTCGGCATTTGCTGTTCCGTAGGGTTTAGTGTTGCGTCAGAGGGGGTATGCTGTAATAGCCATTTTCAAAGAATTTTATCACCACCCCTTCCATGATGTAATATTGAGATTAGGAAATATCCGGAATACAACAATGGATACCGAATACACCAAAGAACTGTTGTGTTTGCTTCTTGGATTGTGGCTGTTTTACATGGCTTTCATTGACAAGTTATTATTTCCTTGAAGTTGCGAGTGGCTAAGACAAAGGCTCTCTCGGACGAATCAGCCAACCTCGGCCAATCAAAAGAACGGTGTCTGTTCAGAGTGATGGTGTCAGCTCTAGAATCTTGTTGAATTGAATTCCAGAAATGGTATTGGTTCCATAGCCACAATTGAAAAGCCACTGAAACCATGACATTGAACTGAATTGTACAATGTCATGCAGTGCCATTAGTTCCACCAGCACCACTGTCAAGTAGGTTTTAGTTTCAATTTGGCCTATGTAAAGAAAGCAGTATCCAGTCAAAAGTTGTAGCTAAAGTGTGCAAATCTGTGGTACTTCAGGAACTTTTGATCCATGGGAACAGTATTTAATGTTTATAAAACTGATTAAATGCACTTTGTTTTCTTTGCACATTCATATATATAAATGTAACCGGTGCCACCTTTATGATTTACATAAGCGGAAATAAAGATTAACCAAATTGGTTGCTATGGTAAACAGTAAACATAGTGGAGGGGTCATTGTAAAACAAACCAACTCCCATGTCTCTATAATTTTCCTATAATTGGATAGAAATATGCTAAATTGGATTGGTTGTAATGGAAAACTGTCTGGTTGCTATAGAGAAGTCAGTGACAATATATTGTTCCCCATGTCACTAGGAGTAAAATAAATCAACCCCTATGTCTATATCATTTTCCTAAGCTGAGCTAGTGATATGCCAAACTGGTTGCTATGGTAAAACAGTCTGGTTGTTATGGTGGGATTGGTGACAGAATATAATGTTCTCTTTTTTGACTGAAAGTAATATAAACCAACTGTCATGTTGTAATTATTTTCCAAGGCTGAGATAGACTTCTAATAGTTTGGTTGCTAGGCTAAACAGTTGGTTGCTAAGAAGTGGTCTGTGGTATATTTTTTTTAAGTTGGTACAATGATTATCATAACCGAAGCCAAATTTCTCTATGATTTCTCATCTGCGTACCTTCTAGAAATATGTCGAAGTTTCATAAAGCTGCCCCACCTCCACCCCTTCATGTTCTATTTAAAATGGGAGGAGCTCTGCCTTTTTCAGTTCTTTTTGGTCAGAGATCATTTTCAAAAATACTTCACCATTTGAAATTTACTATGGCAAATAAAAGATTGAATTAATCCAGTGCCCCCACTATCACACATAAGAGACAATAAAATTGTAACGGCATTCAACATATGCAATATTTTCTCTATAATTATTTTAATTATATATAGGTCACTGTGATGTAAACACACGGAGGGAGGGGGATCCCTCTTGAGGGAAATCTGTCAGGGATTCTGTGTGCCCAGAGGAGCCATAGCCAACTACCACAACTACCACTACTAGCATCCACTTACTCACCTCTATTGTTTTCCATCTCCATTTTACCAAATACTTGTTTGCAAACCATGTATAAGTGGTTTCGCTAAAAAACTTTGGGCTTTACTATTACTCATTATGAAGCAAGCAGCATGAAAATTCCAGGAGTGACTGCCTTCCTAACACGCTTATCAATGCTGTGTTGGTTGTTTTCATTGACTTTATAAGACCCTAAGATGTCATTTAAATATTGCTTAACTATGGGCTCTGCCAAGAAATTAAACTTAGCCTTAACATAGCCATTCTGTTAATTAATCTACATCAGGGGCACATTTCTGTGAAGCTGCATATAAAAGTGCTATAACTTTGACTTGACTTTTTGGATACTCAGCCTAGCCACTCTGCCTAGCAACAGTTGGGGCAGGAGACACAAGTGAGATGCCTGAGGAGAAGCTAAGCCAATGCTGTGACCCAGTTTAAGTTTCAAATAAAAGTTTTGGAAATCATTTTTGATTTTGTTTTAAATGAATGCTTTATTTTGTTATCACACAGTACATTTATATTGTGTGCCATGAAACTTTAAAGCAATTTCTACCTAAATACTATTACAATGTTATAGTTGAAAAAATGCTTTGCCTGTGTAAATGTGACATTGAAATTTAATTTCACACATTTTTACAGATACTTTATCATTCCTTTGAAGGCTTATCTTTTTCCTTGCAGGTGAAATTCTTTCTACAGGAATCAGGCAGGAATGGAACTTTTTCAAGGCGGGAAAGGTAAGTCAAGGGCTGAATAGTGCTACTGATGTTAACAAAAGCGAAACACACTGGCTGTATGTAACAAGTAAAGACTTCACGTTGATAATGGTCTTCAAATGGGAATAAAGCCACGGGAGGGAGGTAGTTGCTCACTATGATGATCAAGATCGACAGCACCATCTTAAACGCCTTTCTTTTCATTGGATGCATCTCATCTTTGCTAGAACCTCTTGAGCGTTTCAAGGCCCACAGGATGGCTACATTGCACACTACCATCCAAGTAAAAGCAAAAAGCACCTGCCCTGTGAACACCTTCTCAAAGTTGGGGATACCCCCAACAGTTTTGGCTGAGGCATAAGCTAATGTAAGAAGGAGAATGATGATGGACAAGGCAATCCTGTATTTGATGTCCTTCAACTGTCCGAACGCAATGGGAAAGAGAACAGCTATGAATCGATCTAGACAGACACAGGACAGGAGGAGTGGACCACTGGTGTCCTTCACACCATAAGAGAACTTCAGAGCCATCCAAGCTAGGGCACTCTGCCAGTGGTAAAGGTTAAGGAAGGATATGATCGTCATGAGCCCAAAGTAGGCATCCATTACCGCCAGACAGCCCAGGAAGATGTCAGACGTTAGAGGTTCATTCCGAGTGCGTATTAGGTTTGCAAGGACCAGGATGTTGGCTGGTATGCCAATGATCACATTGAAGGATTGCATTGTTAGGTCGAAGATGATGCCACTTATCATCTGTTCACACCCTTCAAACACACTAATGGTATGAGTTGTATTGGCCAAATTGGTGGTCAAATTATAGGAACGGATGTTGTTTCGTCGGATAAAGCTAACTCTTGGGTTGTAGCGCAGTCGCAGATCCATGGACATTGAGGGACTTGCCCTATAGGGAGAATCTGAAAAAAAAAATAAAAATCTGATTAAAATTTAAGAATTCTGCTTAAAGAATTTGCTTACTGCCATTCCCAATCACTTCCACTTTGTTGCAATACCACTGCAAGTCAGCTCTGGAATATGTCGCAGTGAGTGAGTTCCTGAGAGCAGCCCATTCTTATTATTCTGTGTTTTAGCCGTATTTGGGCATACTTATGAGAAGCAACACCCAGTTAAGTCTGCTGGGAGCAGTTTTATACGCCAGTCATGCTTATCTTGCACACACTGGTCCCTGGGTGCATCAAAGGGGCCCTTGTGACTATGAACAAATCCCTGATCAGGGTTTGCTCTCTTTGCCTTTCGGCTAAACAATAAGTCGGCACCCAGGGACTAGCTCTGTTAATCAATTGTGTTTTTCTGCTTAAGCACCAGGGACTTCAAACAGCTCCCGATGAACAAGCTAAGAAAAGATTGATTTGTGTTTAACAAGAGTGTTTTTCATCCTTTACTGATGCTGCTACTCATTCAATCCAAACCCTATGCTCTTAAAACATCATTAAACAGCAACAGTGAGGCGGAGGAATACTTTAACAGATATAACGGAGAACTTCTTTGGTCTGGTTAGGAAGATTTTGCCAATTTTAAGTATTTTGCTAGGTACTTTGGAAATAAAAATGCTTAATTTATTCATTTTATAATAAAAAAAATACTTATTTTTTGTTTAATACAAACATTTTATCTCGGTAAACAGTGTTTGGTGGTATCTTCCAAATAGTCTAAGTCTGTTACCACAAAGATTTGCTAATTATTTCAGCTGGGCATTATTTAGATGCCATCTGAGGTGTCACATTGGTCTAAATCTGTTTAAAATGGTTGTGCTTTTACCAAATATGTTTTTCTGAGCCAACAAAATGAGAGAAGTTTAAAATACTACATTGATTTTAACCAACAAACTCCTTTATTCAATTTGGATTGTGCGCTTTAGCATTCACACTGGTGTTGATAAGCTACATTTTGCCACCAAACACACTCCACCAGTTACACATCTAAACAGGGCAATGTGGGTGAAGTGGTTTGCTCAAGACCTCAATGACCTCAACTCCACCCCTACACCACTTGCCGCCACGAAATATAAATATTTATTTATTTTTTTAATTGCAAAGAAATGTGGGGAGATGTGTCTCAACTTATCTCGGTCAAACATATTTTTTCACTGTTTTAGGAAAATGTCTAATTTGCAAGTAAAGTTTGCTGCTAAAGTTTTCATCCACATTCTATATTCCTAAAGCTAGCTTCGTAAATAAAACCTCACGATTTATTCATTTGATCATATATTTTAAGCAATACATTGATTCCATAACTCTTGCACCAATCAGAAAGCTATCAAAACTCAATGATTACCTGCAAATTGTATTTTTTTATTTATTTCACATTTTTTCACCCCCTAGCTTGATTTTCTCCTGTTCTTTTTTCATACTTTGGACTATCTGCCATGTATTATGCTCAATAATATAATCCTTTTAAAAAAGTCTTTATGTTGTTTTAAAATTGAATTTGAAATTTAAATATTGTTGAATTCGTTTGATTGTATTACATATATTGGTTTCACGTTATCTGAATGTATAAAACTAACATGATTTAGCTTTTAAACGTCTAACTTCTAAACGTGGAATTAATACAAGCAGTAAATTGCCTAGAACTAGAACAAGGTATTAAACTTAAAGAAGTAGAAGTACACAAAAAACACAAAAATAAAGTGTTGCATGGGTAATCGTAATCCTCTACTGCTCAAAAATGCCCTTAAGCCTGTGAGTATTTATTTATTTAGTTTTTGTATTTTTTTTTTCAGTCTAAATCTTCAAACCTCTGATATTCAAAGTAGAGAATATTAAAATAAAGTTTTCTCTTCGGGAGAAGACACTCATAAATTCTTAGTTTTACACACTTTTTTTTAAATATTTTCACATAACCCACTCAATGTCAAATCAGGAAAACACACAAACTAATGACAAACTAATGAAAAAAATGCATTGTGGAAGTATTTGTCCTCATTTGTTTTAAGGTACTTTGTACTGAATCTAAATAAACCAGCGAATAAATGAATAAATGAACACTGAAATAGATAAAATCATGCTTCTCACCTGAAAGATGTTTTTAGTCGAAAAGTTGAGGGTCAGATTGTGGAGTCGCCTTTATAGACACCCAGAGGCCAAGAGGATTAGCGGTTGTTGATAGGAGGTCTCTTTCTTTTTTTGACGTTCTTTTTGGACTTGGTCCCTGATGTGAAGTACACCGTGTTTTTTACGTTATTTTAGTCTCACAGGATCAAAGCTGTTTTGTCAAGAGTGCTATACTAAAAGCTTGAACCGTGTTGTTTTGATTTATACTAGAACATGTTGAAATGTGAATTGTATCTGGGGAGAAGTCCTGGCTTTGAATCCGCTCTGAAGTCAGTCCTCTTTACAAGGCAAATAGAGAGCCCAGGTGCATTGTATCTGCATTTATTATACGTGATGAAAAACATTGTATAGATGGTTGTAAAGGTTTTGAATCACTAATCAGGGTATGCTCTTTTAAAAAAGGTATTTATGGTCACTTCTGAACTAAAAATCAGACCACAAGAGAACTAAAAAAGTGGTAAGAGACCTGCTCGACGAACTCTAGAGCTGATCGTTTGTGGTGAGAACATGACAAACTCTGATCCGAACTAAAAACAAATGAAGATGACAAAAACATGTTTTTAAAATGAATACAGCCACCGTAATATGTGTTTATGTGTGTCACAAAGCAACATTTCTCACGGCAGCTCGTGGTCAAACTTGGAGTTTATATTTGGAACATGCGTCATAAGAGATTAACACAAATGATATCGAAAAGATGCCAAACAGTCCCAGTCTTCAGGCATTGGTTAGTTCAGTGCGCATGATCATTCCAACCAATCAAAAAGGACTTAAGGAAGTACATACAATGAGTGGCCCGTATGATGTCACATGGCTGTATTTTTCACTGGTCCAGTTCTGAGCGAGTTTTGTGCGACAAAGCACCTTGATCGAAAACCATGGGCGCCAACGAGACATCTCACATCGGACCGAACGAGGGGTGCCTACGAAAAAGAGTTTTGAAACGAGAACGACCATTCTTTGATTTCTTCTTTCGCATCATCTTCTCTTTCTTCTTTGTGCTCTTCTTCGTTCCTGTTTCCCTGTGTGCCATGCCATCTTTTGTACCACAAACGCCATCTTCAGGCAGGGAGCATCATTTCCTTGCAGCAAACACAGAGCACTCTGCTGTGAAGGCAGTCGAAGATTTGTGCGAATTTCAGTTCAGACCGGTTTGTAGAGGCCTTAAATATGAAACGATTGCAACAATCTATCAGAAATATGGGCAACGTGACTCCACCAAATGCCATTGGGCTAATATGAAGCCACCGCGTTTCAGAGCTCCGCCTCGAGTCTGTCTCACACACAACCCTCTTCTAACACGCAGTCTGTTATTTACTTCTGAACTTTTGAACAACTTCTCTGAATTTGAAGCTCTGTTCTGTGTAGCTGTCAATCATAGCTGACAACCACTTGGTCCCGTCTAGTTTTTTAAGGGGAAAATTGAGCGTGAACCACACAAAAATAAACTTGAACCCAAAAAAAACATTGAACTTTATTCACTTTATAGATAACTTTCGAAAATCATTAAAACCGTTGGTGTCAATAATGTTATTTCTGAGGAAATTATTCTTAAAGTTCGTCTTTTCTCCATGGATTTGGATTAGCTGGTAATCATTATGCAACCAGTAACTTGGGGGGTGATCACTGTGGTTTGGCTTCACTGTGCTGGCCCTGTGAGACACACTTGGTCCGGACCAAATAAAAGAGCCACATAGTGGCACTCATACCACATTTTTGAAACAGGAAAGAAGAAAAAGAGCATGAAAAAGAAGATGACCACAAAGAAGAAATCAAAGAAAACAGAGAAAAAAACATGGATTTCGAGTTGTTTATACTATTGATGCTGATCACAGGGAACTGCTTGATAAAAATGTGGAGAAAAGAAAGATTTATAGAGCGCTCTCACCTCTGTTGTACCACAAACACCATCATCAGGCAGGGAGTGTCATTGCATCAATATTTCCTCAACTCAGATGAACATCCCCTTGCTGACAAGCCATCCGAAAATCCATCGAATCTCGATACAGATCGGTGTGTGGAGGCCTCTGCTTAAGTAAATAGGATACTTTTATCTGATTGGAATAAAAGTTTGACACAACATCCTGTTGATTGCAGACTGGTCAGTTGTTGACTCACTGATTGGCCAGAAAGAATCTTTTCTGCATATGTGATTACAATGTGTGACACAAAAACATGGCACAGCCACATAGGTGAATAATACCCATGCACACCATTCTACCATTAGTTTGTACAGCTTTTAAAAATAAAATGACTCAACCATGGACAATCGAGGAGATCTCCACCTTTCTGTCCCTCATTACAATGACTGTGTGCAGCAAGAGGTTGATGCTGCAACAAAAAAATAAAAGGTTGTCAAGGAAATGCACTTTTCTGTCGCATTCGTTAATATTAGTTACTAACAGGGTAGAAACAAGGATGAGAGGGCGTGTTGAGCAGATATCTGGTTTTTGCACAGCTGGATGCCACGGTTAGAATACATATTTTGGCAAGAACATTTAATATACTTTGTCTCCAGTCTAGCATTTACACTTGTCCTTGACACTCTTCCCCTTTATATTTTCCTGGTTCTCTTCAGTCCGTTGCTAGATCATTACTTCAATGACTGATTGGAGCTGACACTGGAGTTTGGATCTCATCCCAATATGACTCAAAGGAGTATGTGACACTCATCATTCCTCCAATAAAAGCAGTGCTATCACTCTGGGACTATGCAGATAAACTAATAGATGAAAAAAAATCACTTACCGGACATCAAATTCATCGAGATCTAGATGTGAATTCGTCTACACCACTCAAATTGGTGAAAGTCATTTATGGTAAATACATTTTACAGTCCAAATATAGATTACAAACCTGCTGTTAAAGTAGGTAACATTGGATTGCTGGCTTTTTGATGGACAGTGATGCCCCCAAAAGGGGGAAGCTAATCACAGAGTGTATTGAAGAAAAGGAATAACCAACATATGCTAGTGCAACAGAAGGTAACTAGAGTCTACAGACAGGTAGAATGGTTTACACAGGCTGGAGATCAGAAAATAATGTGACACGTATAGAAAAAAATCCACCAGAGTAAATACCCATATCTGAACAGAAACCAGGCGACTCTTATGAGCGTAACAATCTAGTGTGGGGATCTGAAATCGAGTGAAAATCTCAATGATGCTGTCCATACAAAGATGAACACCTTGATTTAACCCTTATGCATTGTCCCATTTAATATGGCTGCATTTATCTTCATATACCAGTTAGAAATGACTTTTTTTTTCACAGGTCTATCTAAAAGGTTAATGGTTCTTAATGGTAAGCAACAGAAAAAAAAAATGTAAAATTTTACAACAGGAATGACCAGCAACAATCAAGAATGAAGTATTATTTAGTGTCATGGCAGTGCAATCAAAATGGTCCGAATAGAAGTCAATGGGGCACCAACAATAAATGAGGGAGAAACAATTAAAATCTGGTGCTACACAAAAACAAAAATTCATCAATGTTGTGACTATTGTATGACAAGTCCAAGACTGTGTTACAATGTTAAAATATATCACAATCATTTTTCATATTGAAAATAAGTCTTTCTTTTTAATAAAGTGAAATCATGTACAATCTTGGCAATTAAAGGGTAAAAATCGTGGATTAAAAAATCATAGTTTTTTTTTTTTATTTTACTATTTTTTTATTATTTAAATAAATAAAATTAAATAAAAATGTGTAGTTTTATGTAAATAAAGAGATTTGTGCAAAAAAGAAAACAAATATTGATCAGTTCAGCAGTTTAATTTATACATTGTTAACAGATACTAACTACACAAAAGGGTAGTAAATATGATAAATGCACAAGGGTTAGTTAATAATTAACCAAATATAGTGCTTTTAAATGCAAATGTATTATTTTATTGTAAAAAAACAATATTCAGAAATTTGGGTGGATCACAGGAAGAACGATCTCAGAGAGTGAGAGAGATTTTTAAAGCCAACCAATTTTCTTTTTATCTAAAGATTCTGTGTTGTCAGAGTTCAAAGTGTATCTCAGAGTCCTGCCTTTTTATCACAGAAATTTTATGATAAAAAGTCAGAATTGTGAATCATGGAATTCTGAGATATTGATTTAGTTTTATCTTCAGTGGCGAAACAGGCTTTTGATTCCTGCATAATGTTCTCTCCAGAGCTATGTTTATTGTTCGGCTGTTTATTGTTGTTGTTCTTTAATAAATTTGAATGAACCCAATTTTAGTGAAATTTTGTGAACACACGTTGAAAACAATCTTCTGTTATCTACGTTTTCGGGATTGCTGGTTGTAGATAGGCTTCCATACACTAACATACAGCACTGCCTCGAGTCTGGCTCCTTAGAGTTGTGACTATATCTCTGAATTCTGCCTTTATTTCTCGGAATTGTGACTTTATTTCTTGGAATTGCGCTTTTACAAAGTCAGAATTGTGAGTTTTTGTCATGGAATTCTGAGATAAAAAGTTACAATGTTTTTTTTGATGTTTTCTTCAGTTGTGGAAACGGGTTTCCACAGTAAAACCATGCAAAAAACGTGCATGTTTTTTCGATATGGGCTGTTTTCTTGTCTGCAACACAGGGTGGCGCCATAGATCTTTAAATAAAACTTGTATTTCCATATCCGGATTTAGAAACGACACACAATTCCTTGAAAATGTTCATAAGATGCCTTTATTCTTGATAAGCAAAATAATTATTGGAGTTTTACACAGTACATTTACAGATTTGACAAATTTTGAGTAAATATCTTCAGACATGTAAGATGCTTAAGAATTAAAGTATAACACTACTTTACAATCGAGAAGCATAACAGGTTACATTGAGACCCAGACGTTAGTCATTGCATTGCGGATTTATCTTTTCCCTTGCAGCTCAACTTCTCTGTGCACGACTGAGGCAGGAATGGAACTTTTTCAAGGCGAAACAAATAAGTCAAGGGCTGAATAGTGCTACTGATGTTAACAAAAGCGAAACACACTGGCTGTACATAGCAGATAAAGACTTCACGTTGATAATGGTCTTCAAATGGGAATAAAGCCACGGGAGGGAGGTAGTTGCTCACTATGATGATCAAGATCGACAGCACCATCTTAAACGCCTTTCTTTTCATTGGATGCATCTCATCTTTGCCAGAACCTCTTGAGCGTTTCAAGGCCAACAGGATGGCTACATTGCACACTACCATCCACGTAAAAGCAAAAAGCACCTGCCCTGTGAACACCTTCTCAAAGTTGGGGAGACCACCAACCGATTTTGCTGCAGCGTATGCAAAAGTAAGTAAAAGAACTGCAATAGTCAAGCCAATCCTGTATTTGATGTCCTTCAACTGTCCGAACGCAATGGGAAAGAGAACAGCTATGAATCGATCTAGACAGACACAGGACAGGAGGAGTGGACCACTGGTGTCCTTCACACCATAAGAGAACTTCATAGCCCTCCAACCCTTCGCACTCTGCCAAAGGTAAAAGTTGAGGAATGCAATTATAGTCATGAAGCCGAAGTAGGCATCCATGAAAGCAAGACAGCCCAGGAAGATGTCAGAGGTGGAGGGTTCATTCCGAGTGCGTATTAGGTTTGCAAGGACCAGGATGTTGGCTGGTATGCCAATGATCACATTGAAGCATTGCACCGCTAGGTCAAAAACCACACCAGCCACCATGTCTTCGCAGCCATCAAACACACTGAAGGCGTGTGTCACATTGGCCACATTGACGGTTTGGTTAGCAGAGCGCGGGTTACTTCTGAGCATGAAGTGAAATGTGCTGTCGAGTCTTTGTCGATCATCCATGAACTCCCAGTATTTGAAATGTGATTCTGGAAGAAACAATTTTACAATTTTAAGTTTGAATCCAGATCTAAGGAGCAGATTTATCCAAACTGCACTAGCTCCAGAAGTCAATTTCTAATTTAAGTGAATCTTTTTGGTTTGTGTGATATTGTTCTCTTGTACTGTCTTCAGTCAGGCAAGCTTTCCTCTATTCTGTCTGGAAACAGCTGAAATCTCTTCAATGAGCTTCAAATAATTAAGTGACCCTTTGTAACAAAATAAGACAGTTTGGAGAGAAGTGTCGGCTAAATTTTTTATTTTATAAAAATTTTTTAAAGATTATTTTTGCGACAGCAGCCTTTTATTGGTTTTTGATTTTAACAGAAAGGACAGTAGAGAGACAGCAAGCAAGGTGGAGATAGAATGGGGTTGGATGGGAAAGACGACAGGCTTGAGACCCGAACCTGTGTTGCCCTGAGCATACATGTCCTGCGTGCCGTCCACTATACCATGGGCCAGGACAGACGTGTCTGCTAAATTTAACACATGCACCTTTTCCACCCTAGTTCCTATGTTTCCTATGTACTTGATTCGCTTGGCCTTGTTCCCATGTGGCCATTTCTTAATGCTTCGTCAAAAGAGCCTGAACATCACATCCTGAAACCCCAGTCTGCCGTGAAACGTTGTCTAGAAAGACTCTCACCAGACTTTTGCTCTTCCACACCCTTATTTAAGCCTCGCACACAGCTGTTTCTGTTTCAGGGCATGACTAGGTTTCAACATCCTCAATTAACATAAGAATTGAAGCTGATTTGAAAAGAACCAAACATATATTAATTTAGCTCTCACTTTGCATTTTGTACAAAATAAACATTCATTATTTGTATTTCTAAAAGCATACTTTGTTTATAACTTTTTACACTCATTTACAGGTAAATGAGCAAACAGACGCACCGCAGGCTGTGGACATACTCAAATGTTGTAAACCCTAACAATTGAATCCTGATTTGAAGAAATGGAGGATAAAGTTAACGTCTCTGTCATTTGCCAACTTCATTTGGACATGGATTGGAATGGAATGTTGACTGGACTTAAAACTGTCGGGACTCATTTAATGGTCTGTGACCGCAAACTGGATTTTATCGGGGAGAGGTTGGCAGCGATGCAATGGAAGTTTGATAAACTGGAGAACGGTGATGGACAATAAAAATCTGTAGAAAATTACAGTTTTTAACCTAAATTAATTATCATCTGGCTTCCCTTATCTCGTCTGGCCGAAGAGGAGTCTAAACAATTCCCCTCGAGTGCCTGATAAGGACCGTCTCTCAGCACCCCCCTGCCTTCTGAAGGGCAGTGCGGATTAGGCTCTTTTTGAGCTACCTTCCCTAATGTTTTTACATTCACTGTTTCTCTCTTTACAAGTTGGCGCCGCAGATGGCTGCCTCAGTCTGTAACCAAAGCAAATTCCATGTATGTGCAAACCTACTCAGCAATAAAGCTCATTCTGATTCTGATTCTTTACGATTAAGATACAATACAACACTGGATTTCAACAGAAGCCTCCGTTAGTAATTTAATCCTCACTCAGTTTCAGTTATGGGCGAAGTGGGCAGCTTCCCATATGTGGTTGAATTTGTCATTTGTTTCCATACCACAAAAAAAAGAATAAAGTATTTAAATAATTTCCATCGTATCGATTTTAGAGTCTGAACGGTGATTTATACAGAAAAATCACCAGTGAGAACCTCTCGACACATTAACACGCGAGTGTTGACCACCATGTAACCAGTGAAAACAAAAATAACGGTAGTAGTCAGCCAGCATCTAACAAGTCTGCGGTAGAAAATGTTGCGGACCCGTTCATTTGGTTACAGTGTATTCTCTTCACCTCTCTATAGGCAAATAAGTGTGTGACAGCCGACTACCACAAACAGATAGCATTTCCCCCCTGGGGATGTTTTCCTGCTTTGTGAAAGCATTTACCCAGAGGAGTGCAGCCAGTGCACAAACATCAGCGCACAGGAACACATCTGTGCAGAAACACCTGTCGAGAGGGACTTCCATCAAGAGGCTGGCTCCGCATCCTTAACACAAGCAGCCTTTATAAGCAACGGTGTCCGCCAATGGTTGCAGCATTCACAGTGACCAACATCACAATACAGCACCACCTCGAGTCACGTGTCTCAAAATGCCACCCAAAAATATATATTAAATGAAGATGTATAGTTTTATGAAAAATATATATAAATGTACAGATAATTTTGTACAATATTTTTAATCTGTGTCTTACATATACAACTGTTAGATGAAAAGAGGTTACAGTTGATTATCACGTTACATTTAAGATACTACATGTTTGTTATGTATTTGATATTTATATGACATAATATGACGGAAATATATTTATTATTATTTTATTTATTTATTTTTTTGTGGCACATATTGGGCAAGACCTCATTTGAACTATGCCACAGCTTAATAATCCTTAGAAGTCCGAAGTTTAACAACTTTGCTGCAACAAATTATCTTTAAAAGAGTTTTTTTGTGGCAATGCATATATATTTCAGTACACCCCTTTTTTATTTATTTATTTTTTACAATATTTTTATTACATTACACAATAATTTCCAACAGTATTACATTTTGTCTTTTTTACTGCAAAAAAGAGAACAGTTTTTTATGTTTTATAACAAATTAAGAAGTGTTGAGACAAAATAAAAACTAAAAGGTAAAAATAATGTGCAAATCGTATTAAAAAAAACTCTCGTAAACTTTTTACAAAATGTTCAAAGCACTTTTTTGTGCCAGAACTTTGAAAAACACAAGCCCTATCATAGGTCTTGTATTTCCATGGGTTATTCCTTATTTTCAGGATTAAATGGCGCTGATGGCAACAATTTGAGGTCTGTGAAATGAAACTGAAAGATGATCTCCCATTTTCTAACACTTTAATTTGAATTACATGTCACAACTCTTAAAATGTTTATTTTAAACCAAACATATGAAAACTAATAGCCTTTTTGAAACCTACACATTAAATTTGAAATCAAAATTAAACAATAGCTAGGTTGCGTCATTCCTACTTAATTTATCTGTGTGATTGGCAGAGATTTCTAAGGGTTAAGAATGACATTAAGATGAATTATTAACGTCTAGGGGACAAAAAATATTGCAAAAGTCTGTTGAGGAGGAAGTACTATGTCCTAGAAAGTATCCGTTTTCTTGGGTGTTGACTTTTCAATTGTGAAGTTGTATTTGTCTGAGCACCAAAAAAAGTGACTAATGTTGTGGGGGGTAGGGGGGAGTGGGGCCATTTGCGGATTTAGACCAGTCATGGGCCGAAACATGATGCTGTTTTTCTTCTGTAAAATACATCTTAGTGGAAATCAATGACAGGAAATGTAAAATGTTAAGAGCGAAACAAAAGTCTCTAAAGTTCAGATTTAGAAACAAAATTTCACATAATAAAAAAAAACAAGATTTGAAAAACAGATTTATCGCTGCACAAACAACATATACACTCAAATGAATCCCCTTCTTTATTATTCTTTATTAAGTTAAAAAACTTGAGCAAATGAGAGCAAAGTACAGCAATCTATGTGGGTAGCAAAAGGAAAATTGACCAAAAATGTATTAATAGACATTTTAAAACTTTTACCGTGTTACCTGACAAACTTAGCATATACTTATCTTCTTCATGCTCTTTAATTAAGTTTACAATTTAGTCATGGAAAAAGATACTTGTTTGTATCATAAAATCACAATTTTGATTACATTTGCTTAAACAATTAGCTGTTTTCTTGTGAAATAGTAAGATTTAATGATTTAATCACAGTATATAATGTCATATATTCCAAAGTAACCTGGATGTTTTTGTTTAGAAACACTTACGACACAACTTATCAAATTTACATGAAAAACGACATCTTTATGGGCAACGGTACAGCATTAAACATAAATATAATCTCATTTTATGAAAAGGTTTTATTTTTCTTACCGTGTAGGTGATTTTGGTAGTAAAGACATGGGTCAGTTTGTTAAGTGACGTTTATATAGATCTCAGGCCCGTGAGGAATTTGTAAGTAGGAGGAGGTTCTTTTTAAAGATGCATTCTGGGTCCCTGCTGATGAGTTACATGGTGTTTTCTGGATTCTTCTACTCTCGAAGGATCAAAACTGTTTTTCTGGCAGTTGATTCTTGATCAGTTCTCATTATGTGCATTGTGCAGGTTATATTCCAACATTTAATATTATGTATGAATTTAATGCATGCATCACAAGGTTTATTTTCATATTTACTCTATGTAAATGTTTATGAAAAATTGTAATAAACTTAATTTGCCAATTATCTGAGCAGTTCCAATTATCAACATTTCAGAGTTGGCCTATTGAACATAGCTTAGAAGTTTGGAGCAGATATTCTTTGTTGTGTGTTTTGCTCAGTAAAACTCAGGGTATATATGTAGGTTTGTGGCGAGTGAGTTTCATCCTATCACACGACACCTCTCCAATGACACCAACTTAAGGATCCAATCCCTAGTCCGGGGACGGATTTGTATCTGGGGAGCAGTGGGGTTTTTTAACACCAGCCCAGGGGCCCTTGAATCAGACATTCATGTCTCAGGGCAAACAGCAAGCACATGTGCAAAACTTGCTCCTGAGATGCTGTATGTACCACAACATTGGCCTCGAGTTTGTTTTTTTATAAGAACTTGAGAATGTTTGCGCTTAAGTGCTAGTACATAAAGAAATATGGTATAGATGTATTACCTAGAGTTATTACTTACAATTAATTACAAATTGATTTCGTTTTTGTTTTTTTATAAGCACTATATAATACACTACTATTTTCAGAGAGTGCTCACCGGCAGAACCCTGTGACCCTTACAGATTAAGCGAGCAAAGAAAATGTGAGTGAACGAACAAACAAATGACTAAAATAATGAATGACAAAGGTCATTTATTTTTGTAATTACATTTATATAACATATACATTTATTCAACACAGAGTTATATATTTTAATATATATATATATATATATAAAATATTGAAATATTTTTTTACTTTTTTTATAATTTTGGTAAAACATTCCATAATGAAGACTCCAATCAGCCTCCTTGTGGAGGGTGTCAATGATTGTCTTTTGGGCAACTGTCAAGCTGGCAGCTGTCGCCATGGATGTGCCACCTACACGACAAGAATGAGCAACTGTGTAGAGGCCTCTGGAGGTGTTTATAAGGTGATTTTAGTTTTTGCACCAGGCGTTTTCGATATGGATCCTGAGATACTGATTTAGGGTTTTCATTGTTGTCAGATTTACATTTTCAGTTTTTGAATGGAATTACTGAAGAAAAACAAGCTTTACATGATATTATAATTGTATGACCAGCATATGTGATCAATAAAGTATGACTCACTACGCATTTCAGCAAAGCCGTAACTGTGTTGTTGCGGATGTTTTTAACCACTTTTAGCCAAAATCAGTGTGATTTTGAGCCGGAATGTGACAACAACTTTTCCTCTTGTTTATCAAATTGAATGATTTTTGGTGGCAAATCTTGTTTTTGCACATATTTTATGAAAACACTTTGAATTTGTTCAAAAATGTACTACTTTTCATGTGGTTCATGGCTGTTAACAGCAACTAAATGAAACTAAATGATGTAAAATCAATGTTTTTTTCCATTTGTTTTGGTGTGAGACTCTATATATACCTTAGCTCTAATCAAAACTACAATAAAAATGTTTTAAGTTTTATTGTTTAATTAAGACCTTACACAATGTCACTGATTTTGGGAAAAAAAATCAATATGAAAAATGATTGTGGCCTGCATTTTTATTATTATTATTTTTTTTATCAGCCTTGGATGTGTCAAACATTAGTAACAACATTGGTGTTGATGGATGTTTAGTTTTTGCATAGCACCAGATTTTCATTTTTTTCTCCCTCATTTTTTGTTCGTTCTTCATTGACTTCCATTATTTCAGTGAGAAAATGGTCCAAAACATTCAAAAACATTAACAGCAACAGAGGGCAGTAGAGACTCTTTAGAGTTTATTTTCATAATTAAGTTGTGCAGTTCAAATGACATTTTCATTTTCAAAACGTTGGCAAGATTCAATCAGATATCTTCAAAATGAAAGATATCAGATTGGTCAGATTAGTTCATGTTGCCTGTTGTTTTTGTTATGACATTACTGTCTAGACTTTTGATCAAACTTTACAAACTATCTCAACAGAGACAGTTTCATAAACCTGTTCATGAGAAGGGAGCGGTCTGACAGTGATTGATGAAACGAAGAGGAAATATAAATATCTTGGTCCTGCATTAAGGCTTGAGACATGTTTAATGAATGTTTCTTTCCGCTTATGTAAGAAAGTAAGTGCTCTGTGAAGCCGAATAAAGACTTCTTGCTTTTTCAGCCCAGTAATGGATTAACTGTCAATGGACAAAGCTTAACAATCACCTTATATTAATCACTGCCCAAGCTTTCAGAGGCAGCCCATTAGGACATGGAAAACCAGGCATGTATCCAAGATTTAACAGTCATGGCCACCGCACATCTTCAAACAACACATCTATAAATGTCTTGTTAAGAGAGTCTGTGACCACAGATTGTCTGAGATAGAGAGTCTTTGCTCACATCTAGTTCAGCACAGAGAAACTGAAAAGTAACCTATTTTCCAGTGAAAATCCAATAAAAATGCAGCAAATATTTAAAACAAGTATGAATCCTTTTGCCGATAAAACTGCTAAATTACTGGTCATCAGGTCGATTCTCTTTTTTATTCTTTTTAAATCATGACAACAGAAACTTTCTAAATGACCCTCAAAATTTGCCCAACCTTAATATTTTGTATTCCCTCCTTTAACATCAATTACAGCCTGAAGTCTCTTGAGGTAGTTGTTGATAAGGTTCTTTATGTTCTCTTTGGTAAAGCAGCCCATTCGTCTTGGCCAAAAGCCTCCAACTCTCGTAAATTCTTGCGTGAGCTGCACATTCGAGTTCTCCGAAGAGTGGTTCATTGATAGTAAGGTCAGGAGACTGAGATGGCCACTCCAGAACCTTCACTTTCTGGGCTTGTGTTTTGGATCGTTGTCGTGTTCAGTCCACTTCTTGGACTTTTCTGTGTGCTTGGTTCCTGCAGCTACATTAGTTTATTACCATCTCAGACCCAGAAAAGTGCTTGCCGTGTTTAACAGCTGTTTCGTGATTCCTAGTCTGAGACCTCTTCCAAAGCCTGCTCCACTCCTGCAAGAGAAGTGGATTCAAGACTACCCTGTGTTCTTTTTCTTATCATTGTTATCAAACTTAAGTGCTATTAAACATCATAACCTGACGTCTGTCTCCTGCCCACTCTAGAATGTGACAGTTTCCTGTGCTTTGGAGCTCATACATCCCCAAAACATCAGTGACCTAACTCCGTGCTTCACAGTGGGGATTGCGTTCGGTTCATCGTAGGCCTTGTTAAATCCTCTGCAAATGTAGTCTTTATGGTTGTGTCCAAAAAGTTCAAATTTGACCTCGTCTTCAGTCAGCTATCAGCATCCATGGGGACAGCTGCTTACTTGACAGTTGCCCAACAGATGACCATTAAAACCTTCCACAAGGAGGGATAGGTATATGGAATGGAATATATGGATTTTTTTTCCAATATTAACATTTTCTGCAGCATTCAAATAATATATTTAGTTGCTGTTATATCTCGATACAGAGAAATGCTTTCCAAACAGAGACACTACTATCCTTGTTTAATAGAGAAGGGATGCACGATGCCAGAACCTTTCACAAGAACATTAGCTCATCATGTAAATTTAATGCAAACCTCTAGGCATCTTTAGAAAGTGTCCCCTGTAGCTCAAACAGCCTGCTGTGTGTCTCTTTAAATGCAAATAAGTAGCTACTTCCTGTCCACTTTATAGCGATGAGCAAAGACCTGTGTCGCAGATCCTCTTCAGATGAAAATCATTTTGGTTTAATCTTTGGTTTCTTGCACTTCAGTGTCTCACTATCATGAAGAGATAGAATCTTAAATTATTTCTATTTATTTTTATTTCTAAGGCTGGTCGAAGGAAATTAGCATTACAATTTTCAAGCGGACATCCATCTTTAATGATGCATCACTTTAACATTGAAGTCCCCTTTAGTGTCTGATTTAATCTTAACTGTCCAATGGCAAATGGTGGATTCAAAGCAAAACAAAAAAGCCATGCCATAGTGATTTAATCTTGAGCCAACTTCAAACTATTTATTAATGATTAACTTTAGATTAACCTTATGTGAAAAAGCTTTAAAATCATCCTGTATTGGTGGGGATCAGAACTGTTCTTTTAATATTTTTGGACGGGGTGAAATAAATATTTCCTCATGTATCCAGCAATCCATGTTATAAATATAACTGCAAAGCATCGATACAAGGCCAAGCATCCAGAAGTCAAAACAATGCGATTCCAGGCAAAACAAATAAAAATTCTACAAATAACTTATAGTCAACATGGTTTGTAGATGATCCGGACCAAATTTCTTCCTATAGAAGGTGTTTACAAAAGAAGGTCTGCCATAAAATTTCAAGCCTAGGAGTAGGCCGAAAGTAGACTTTCGTTTACGCGACTTATGGTTCAACAGGTAATAGCATAAATGTAAGTGCTACTGTGGACTAAAGGTGGCGCTAGATGAATTAGAATCTCTGAATTTGGCCAGTGTATAAGTCAAAGGCTTTGCAGAAAATGTGCCAAATTTCAAATTTTTCCTGCAAGTAGTTCTGTGGGACAGCATTGACTTCAATGGCAGAAAGAGAAGAAGACGAAGAATAGAAGAAAACTTTAACAGAAACAATAGGTGCCTTTACGGCTTGGCTCAAAAAAACCATTTAATCTATATAATTACAAATGTGCATTCTACACTCTTTGCAAGGCATTTAAATAGTGCATAAAATAAATTAAAGTATTCAATCCACGTACAGAATGAAACAGAAGCCAGAATTGGACGGATTGAAGACTGTTATTTTCAAGCCTCTGGTTCACATTAACAATTTCATTGGAATGGAAATGTTGCAGGCTTCTGGGTGAAGCGTCTCATGTGAGACAAGCAAAGATGGATTGCTTCTGAGTGGGGTTCTTCTCTACTCACATGTGTCTTAGGAACATTGCAAACATTTGAATTGATCACTCAGTGGTGATATGTATCCCCCCTGTAATGATCAAGCCATGATACACACTGAATAACTACTGAGGCAGTTTCAAGAAAAAAATAATGATTGATATTATTCTAGAAAAAATAATGATAAATATTTTTCTAAATTTACAAATTCTTCCAATGCAAATATCCTGCTTCCTTAGGCCATGTCCACACAAACATGAAACAGGTTTTATCTCACACAATGAACATACAAAAACTACACGAAAATGCAAAACCACTGTAAAGACTACTAAACCAACAGGTGGCAATCCATTCAGGCATTTTTAAAATGAGTATTTAGCATTGAGTTTGCCAAAACAATGCCGCCTTTGGTGATCAAATTGCAAGCATGTGCAGTAATCCTGTACACGCTGTAAGCCTTAATAGAATAGTAAACAGTAACACAGTCCATGTTTTGTCCACCGTTACACTTGGTCTTTGTAAACAAAGTAGTTAACAAACTCCATCTCTAAACCTCTGGAAATCTCTTTTTTTTTGCTATCCACACGTAAATGGACCTCAGAGTGTTTTCAAAATGACTTAAAAATGTGCGGTTACATAAAAAATAAGTAATCATAAATAATGATTGTTTATTTTTGTACATTTTCAAATGTGCCGCGTACAAAAGAATAATCTGTGTTATTAAATCTGGTTTACAAACATCTTTATTGAACAAAATTTTCGCCAGGTTTTTGATCAACCGATTATACCAAACAGATGCTAAATTACAGCTGAAACCCAGTGATGAACTGAAACAGAAACAGCTGTGTAGGAGGTGTAAAACTAGGTGGAGAACAGCCATACCAAGGTGAAGTTGAGAAGGACAGATTCTTGTCATATCAAGATTGAGTTCAGCAAGAGACACAAGGTAGTTATACTGCATCAACAAGGTGTACCCCAGAGAAAGATTTGAAAGCAGACTGGGGTTTCAAGTTTTGCTGTTCAAGCTCCTTTAAAGAAACACATAAAAGGACGCAGCCAAGGAAACCTGTGCAGAAGACACATCAAATTTATTACCCTTAGAAAATAGGTGTCACTGACCATGACAGTATTATATAATGATTCTTAATATCTCCTTACCTCAGTCTGTGTGTAAACTCCATATTGATCTTCCACTGTTATGTTCTTTAAACTAAAGATTGCATAGATTAAAACATACACATAGTTTTAATCTGTGTGTCCTCTATTTAATGCTTTTAGCTCATTCTCTGTTTGTTGGTCCAGTTTTTTCTATGCACTTGTTCTTGTGCATAGATGTTTCTTCTTGTTTCTTTTTTTTTATTTTTACAATATCTATTTTATGTTGTGAAGCTCCAGATGGTTTGCCTTTTACTCATTCCCCTAAGAAAGATCATTTTGTTGGAGTTGTTATTTTGAGATAATGAGAGTGTTACACTTTTTTTTTGTCACAGACACAAATCTCAGTTATGATTTTAATTTATGGAACTGAAATTATGGAATTCACAAATGATACCACAAATTTAATTGATTTGAAAAAAAAATGTGATGAAATTATGACCGTTACATGAAGCTGTGTTTAACGACTAATTTTTATCACGTTCAGTTATGATCCTTTAACCCTTAGAAGTCTCTGCATGCATCGGTGCGTTTGCCAATCACAGTGTTTTGAATTTAGAGGGAATGGTGCAACCCACCATATTGTGTGGGTGTGGGTTTTAAAAAGGTTATTAGTTTTGATGTTTTTTGGTTTTAAATGCACACCACAAGAGTTTTGAAATAATTTACAAGGGATTTCAAATTAAAATGTAAAAAAAAAAAAAATGAGCAGTCGTCTTTCAGTTTTATTTTACAGACCCATCTATCTGTGAAATACCCATCCAGTGCCATCTAGTGGTGAAAAGAAGGGATAACCATTGGAAGTACTAGACCTGTGATATGGCATGTGTTTTTCTGGCACAAAAAAGGTTTTGCTTTTTATTTTTGTTATAATACATAAAAACTGTTTTTTCTCAATTCATGAAGTACAAACAATGACAAATGTAACACTTAGAATTGCCTTTTTTTCTTTTAAGTATTAGAGTATTAGTATTACTAATATTTTAGAGCCATTTTTAAAGTAGTAAAAAATGCTGAAAAAGGCCCTGGACTTCTAAGGGTTAATTCACTAAGTAAAACAAACGTTCGGTGCTTTAATTTGTCCTTTTAAAAGTGTTAGAGCATCCCACATTTAGAAAAAAAAAATTCCTTGAATGTCTGTTTCAGTATAATGTGATTTGACTCAAAATACCTCATGAGCTTTTCTAAAAGCTCTTTCTGCCTTTAAAGGTTTTTGAAATTCCATTTATTGTTCTCCCCATGATGAACTGACATTTTTACCAGTGTAAACAAGGAAACAACAATGTCAGTGTATTTTAATATTGGTTTTATTCTCTAATAATGTCATTCAGAAGCACAATTCCTTGCACACCCAAAAACCTTGTATTGTTATGTGCACCATCAAGTTATCCGAGCCTCTGGCTCTCTGTTTTCGCATTCCTCTAATGCTGGTTATTTCTCATTTTCTACATTCTGGGTTTGGGTTCACACAGGGTGCTGATGCATTATCTGCATCTGTCTCAAAACAGCTTCATCATGATTGGCCTATTTGATTGTTTTTATTTAATGAGGTCAGGATTTGTCACAGGACCTTGACCCAGATTTGAGATAAAAAAGGAATAATTGTCCAAAAGCAGAAAAGCCTCCGAGGCAGACAACTGAAGAAAATTTCCTCCTCAATTGGGTAATACACAACTCCGCAGAGAAAACAGAAACTAAATATAAATGTAAAATAATAAGCAAAAACCATGGTAACCACACCACAAGTGTCCACCACAAAGGCTTGCGATCAAGTGTGTCTCATGGCCGACGGAGTGAAGCCAAAATGATTGTGAAGCTGCAGAATGATTTCCACCAAATCCAACGTTGTTTTTGTGTGGTTCATGATGGTTCAATTTTTCCTTAAAAAAAACTAGGCGGGACCATGTGATTGACAGCTATGATTGTCAGCTACACAGAACATACCGCTGTCAGTGAGAAAGATAATTTACGCTGCCAAAGATTATATTCAGAAAAGTCGTCTCAAATTCTTGTTTATAATTACAAAATAAGTTGTATATAACAGGTTGCGTGTGAGAGGGGGGTGTCAAAGCCAGACTGGAGGCTTAGGGATTTGGAGGCTGGGGGATTTACTGATTTCGACTTCCAAAAAATGCAAAAGTGTAAATTTGCTTTCATTTCAGAGGGAAACAATTCTGCTTGTGTTTTTTGACAGAAGGTTTGAACTTGCTGACTTAGAGTCAAGGGGTTTTCTAATGATTATACTATAAATAAACCTTTGCAGGCACAATGGTTTATGAGTCATTACTGTGACAAAAACCTTGGGATCAGTACAAAACGCTCTTTAACCCAATGTCCATCCTTTGGAGTACAGATAAATCCATACCTTAAAGCTAAAATTAAGTTCAATTAACTTTGACTTTGAATGCCCTAAAGCGACGTACAAGAAGGGACACTTCAGGGACGACAATAACAAGACATATGTCATCTTTAAATGGCAATGTTGTTTTCTTTTCCACAAAGAGGACAAAAGACATTAAAAACATAAACACAATTATTCTTGTGGCCAACAAAATTAATGTGATATTTCTTGTAAATTAATGATTGATTACAGTTCATGAGTTCATTATCTGGTCTTGCCTATATCTGCAAGCATGGTTGGCAGGTACATAAAGATTATTAGGTGAGTTGATTGAATAACTGGTTCAAGAACAGATGGGCAATCTGGAACCAAAACCCTTCCAGAGTGCCGTGAAGGGTGGAAGGTGAACAACGGTTAACTGGTTGGTTGGCTTTACATAGGGGACTGGTAATTAGCTTTAATGGTGATAACCCTGACAGCTCCTCCTGAAACTTGTTTATCCAATGTCCCTTGTATTGTATTACTTATCAAAAATGATTTATTATAAAATCTGAGAAGAAATTTTAAGTGACTTGATAGAAAGTTCACACTGACAGAAGTGATCCTTGTTTCAGCTTTGTTCAATTGTATTGACTGCATGATTTTTTGTACCATGAACCTTTGAGAAGATTAATTAACAACCCATTTCTTTTTCTGAAAACAAATCCATAGTAAAAGGGTGACAACTTATTATACGGTGACTTTGAAAACATAATCTACTCTCCTTTATGACTATGTCTGTGTCATTGTTTTACCAGTGTGATACTCAGGTATTCTGTGCGAAGGTAAAAATGGCTTTCATCAACAAAGGAGCGGAGCAAAAAAAATCCAGGATCCATTTCAAGCGAATAAGCATATAAAGCATGCTATTGTACAGGGCACTTGGGCATGAAATCCCATTTCAAAGAAGCAGTGACTGTTAGGAGTTAGAGGACATCCAAGAAGGAAGGAAGCAATCATGGAGAGTCAGAAGGTGTGAATCGTAAGACAAACAGTGAGAGAGGGAAGTGAGCAGATGAGAACAAGACACTGATCGGGTTGAGACACAAATGTCACGTAATTCCCAGCCTATCAGGTATAACCAGTGAGCAGATATAGTCCCTTTCTTCGGTTATGCTTTGAAGGTCAAGTCTACCAGTACCGCATCCTAATCTTCGGCTAGCCTTCACAAAACTGATGTAAGTGTCATGAAATGTGTTTAATACCTGCTGGAACTGAAGTCAAAGTCAAAATCAGGAATTAAAAATTAATAAAAAATAAATTTTTGATCTCCTTCTGATGCAAAGGAATGTATTCAAAAGTTTTCAATTTGACTTAAATAGTCTGATTCTGAGTCACTTCTCATGAGAATTTAAGGGAGAAATTGAAAAAATGGATTCTTTTTTTGTCCTTTCTGTCTATTAAATAAGTCACTGGAAGGCTGCTTCTGTTACTGCTCATGCTGACTGCATAATCCTTCTAGTTTTCTCGCCAGAGGATCAGTATATCACTCATTTAACTACCGTTAAGTTCTGCAGGCTTGAACACATGCAGAGTTCGGAGATTTTACAGCTGGTAAATGAGAGAAATCCAGGTAATTTGATGCTTTATAAGAATAATTAAATTCAGAGACAGCGTGGTGTGAAATTAACCTTTAAAGCATATTCATGGTCTACCACATCTCTCTCAAAATGCTAAGTTCTTGGTAAGTTATCCTAAAAATTAAATGCTAAAAATGTGTTAATCATCAAGTGTTTTGTATGTAATGTTTATCACATTGTCAGCAGAGCATCTCAAGGATTCAACCGTCTAAATTATTAAGCACTCATTAGCTCTTAGAAGTCTTAAATGACATAAAACTCTCATTAGGAGTGGGTAACATGCCCAGCGCATCAAAGTTAAATTACAATGCTTACTAATTCATAACGGATTGCGATCATTTTTGCACATGGTTCTTCTGGAGACAAGCTCTGAAGAGGGCTGCTGTTTGATTGGGAAACGCTGTTGACAAGTGTTGAGTGGTTTTAAGTCAGTGAAACTAATCATCTGAATGTTCGACATGAATGTTCTCTAAGGAGGAAGCACTTAAATGCACTTAAAAGGGCTCTAGGCCGTTTCCTTCCCATCTGCACAGTTGGTCTAAGAAGGTAGTAACCTGATCTTTGGAAGAGCTTTCTTCTTCAAAACACCACATTTTTATTTTGACGAATGACAGTAAAAGTGTGCATTCTTTAGCATAAAAGTGGTTTGAGGAAAATTACATTTTCTGTTCCAAACTTTCATATAGCACAAATTCAAGATTTATTTTTTAAAAAGTTATTTTTTTCACCAAAACACCATAACCCCATGGCCCTTTAAAAAAAAATGCTACGAATCCAAGGTATCTAACCATCTACGTATCCACCTACCTACTTATCTATTTTCTTTTTTATGAAGCCATTCAAAATACGATTACAAAACAACATCCCTGGTAAATCAAGTGGCTGGTTCCAGAATAGATTGTTTAACCATTATCAGAACGCAAACGCTGATAGTGGATTCACTGCTCCAAAGCACAAAGTTAGCTGCTGCCTGCTCAAGTGTGTCCATGTCCCGCAGTCTCTGCTTTCACCTGCCAGTGACTGTGATCACTTGGAAAATGGCCTGATTCTGTTACATTTTTGTGGAATGACTATAAAACGATTCGAATCTTTTTCTGCAGATAACAGCTGCCAATTTTCCATCCCCTCAGAACCTCTTTTTTATTTACATTGTTGTTGTGCTTGAATTAATGTAGTTATGGCATTTTGTGAAAAAACTTGAGTGCCGTTTATCACGGTTTGGACAAATACGGACAAACCCTGGCTGCATTACACGGCAAGTATTGTGTTTTTTAAGCTTTTCAAATCTGACACAAATACACTTCACATTTGGCACTAACAATTTAATCTCGTTTTGGAACCAAACTCCTCATATGTCAGATCTTTTCTTTTCCTGTCTGTCTAATACACACAGATGTTTGTTCAAGCTATGGCATTGATAAATGCATAGATAAGCCCAATACCATTCATTCAACAATTTTCCTGTCAGCGCACATTGGGCGAGAGGCGGGGGTACTCCCCGGACAGGTTACCAGTCCATCACCGGGAAACATTCACTCACACATTCACACCTAAGGGAAATTGAAATTATTCAGTTAACCTAACCGCATGTTTTTGGGATTGTGGGGGTAACCAGAGTACCTGGAGGAAACCTATGCAAGCACGGGGAGAACATGCAAACTCCTTCCAGGAAGGTCACCGGTAACCCTCGAACCAGCAACCTTTTAACTGGAAGGCCACTGTGCCGCCCTCAGCCCAATACCAATTTCCAATTGAATTCTGAATGAAGCAGACACGTGTCTGCGGCTTCTTTTATACAAAGGAGGTATACAAACTCATTATAATATAACAATTAGTGATTAATTTTCCAAAATGCATTGAGTATGTTACATATTAAAGAACATAGCAAATATTCTCTTCCTTGTCTTGATTTTTTTTACTGTTAAATGCTGTTTAAAGATAAAAAAATATCTAAAAATATAGCTATATTTATTGTCAGTTGTGAATAAATCTAGTAGGTTTTACATTCTCTTTTAGTGTTGCTATCTTGACTGCTGTGTGCATGTTTGAGCATATATTTATGTCAGTGAACACCTCTTGAGAATAATGCCTTTTGAATAGGTTTAAAAAATGGTGAACATGGTTATAAAGCGTGAACATTAGCTTTTCCCTCTGGCTTAGAACCCGAATGCTGTGTTTGCTAGCAACTTTTGATTCATTACCCTTTCACGAGGCTGTCACTGTCATGAGTCAGATCTGGAATGCTGGAGCGAGTACAGGAAGCTGTGCAGATGTGATGCCACATCAATCAGAGTCGGCGCTGACCACCACTGTGGTGTTCATCTACGAAGAACTTCTGTTGTTATTAATAGACTAATCCTTGTGGTAAAATTGAAGACTACTTAAAATGGGTTCTGCGTTGTTAGAACTTTTAATTAAAGGTTTAATATCACCATCAATATTTAATTTGGTAGATGTAAGAATTACAGAGCCGCCTTGTTATTTTAATTCAGTAAGCAATGACAATACGATGGTCAGAAATATTTGAATGAGAGCTATGTTTGGAATCTGAAGGAGTAAATAGCACACTTTGATTAGAGGCGTGCATTTAGTTAGAGTTCTATTCTGAAAAGCTTCATCTTCATAGCTTCAAAATCACTGGTGACAACATCTAGGATCAACACTTCAACATTTCTCTGTGAGGTGACTGCCACGCAGAGCACCCTTATACGAGGACCCCTTTCTGGGTGGAGTTTTATGTAGCTCTCCATATGAAGGTGAGTGTGGGTTTTCCTTCGGGTGACCCACACTAATAAAATACATACTTCAATTATTCTAAAGTGCCCATTTCAATTGGTCTACCAAATAAAGGGAAAAAGTGTTTTTTAATATGGGCGAAATGGGCTATTGTCCAGTTCGGCATGGCAAGGGGGTGGCGGCATGTGACTTTAAGCATGTGAATAAACTTGTATATAGTTCTTTACTCTGTGTCACTTTTCTGCCCCTCCCTAACGTTGGTGCGATAACATTTTGGTATTGTATGAGCACCACTTGGTTTTCTATTTCCCATTTGCTATAGCAACATGCTCTCAATTCCCTTTCTCATGGTCAGTTCTACAGTTCACATCTGCTGACTCTCCATGATCGCTACCTGCCTTCTTGGATCTCCTATACGCTTTGGTTCTCTTCTGCGTTTGTTTGTCTCTTCACCTGCTCCTGTTATCTGATCATCTACCACTGACCTCTACCCCTGTCATCACCTCTGAGGACTTTATGGGTTCTGCTGATTCCTGGCTCTGCTAATCTCTGTTGACTTTGTAGAAGTCTTTTTTGAAGAAGAACAGACAGAGTTCCGTTACAATTAAGGCATGTTTGCCTTCTGTTCTGTACAGCTGCCATTAAGCGTGTGAAAAAACTTGTGTATAGTTCCTTACTCTGTGTCCCTTGTGTCAATGTTCCCATTTGCCATAGCAGTGCCCTCGATTTGGTTATGGCACGCCAATAAAGTTGTTCATGCACCTGAATAATGGCCTCTTAAATACTGTCGATAAAGACAACATTGAAGAGATCACACACACCACAGGTTATGCTAAGGATGGGTTAAAACCAACCACACCCGTATACTCTGCTCAACCATAACTAATCTGCTACTGCTAGGGACAGCCATGGTCTGGTAATATGCGTAAAATAGATTCAGGGCCCAGAATATCAAGTGTTTCTGGGGTTTGAGAGCATGATGTGCATCGAATATTTGAGGGTTTTACAGCTTTGCTGAGTTCACTGTACCATAAAATAGGAAGCTAGGATTCCTGGTGTGTACGTGAGGAATGAGAGGAAGTGATAAGTGCAGTGGAACAGACGGATGGTGTTTGTGTTGTTGTGTTAGTATCCGTGGCAGATATTGATATGAAGTGAAGTGTTGCAGAGATGCCTTTGGAGGGTGGGATAGGGTCTGCATGTCCTCTCAGTCCTGAGGGTTGTGAAAGGCCAATAGGGTCTAGGCTGAAGAAAGCCAACTTTAAGGAAGGCAGGAAGGAAATTCTTTGTGCATGAGTCCTTTTTTGTTTTGTCATTGTTCATGAATCCATTTTCTTCGTTGCAAAATGGGCAGACCTTTATGAAATGAAAAAATTAACAAATTATTGAAAATTGTCGTATTTATTAAAGGAAATCCCACAATTGAAAGTTCTTATAATTCCAAATATGTCTAGTACCTTTTTCCTCAGGAAGCTAGCTCATTGTTTTTGTGAAATGTCCCGATTACATAAGCATTACGATAATATTGGTTTCTACTACAATGCCCACCACTTTCCATTTATTTTAAGAAAATGACCTGTTGGAGATGTCTGAATTATTCATCACCCAAAAGAGCCTCGCCCATCAGCCCATTCAAACCTCTTCAAGTGGTGAAATAATAGTTTCCAAACAGCCAATAGAATACAGTGGCTGCACCAGTCTGGGTTCAACCAAAGGGTACATCGAGGACACAGAGCTGGAGCGCTCACAGACATCATTCTGAATTACATTCTTGTGTTGAAAGAGTACAAGGGACAAAATGTCTACATACATTGTATGGCTGGAACAGAGCTTGAAGCCAGAGCTAAACTGTTTTTCATTTATCCATCGGTTTGGCCCCAAATATATTACTTATAAACTACAATAACTGTTTTCGCCCACAGAATGTACCCATGGGTCAATTAACACATTTACATAATCATTTTGAAACCGATTCAGATGCTTGGATGCTATTTTTACATGTTGGTCACTTTCTTTTCACACAGTTGAGCTAAACAAGATTAAATGGAGAATCATTCCCTATTGCTTAAAGTTATTAGGGTTTTTTTATTATTTGTTTTGCATTTTAATTTTTCTTCTGAAATTCCCGTTGTCATGTGATAGACACATACGTAGACTACGCTCAAACAACCTTGCGACTTTATTGCTGAAACAAAACTGTAAATGTGATATATATAGTTCAATAAAAATATAATATAGTTCAATAAAAAATGATCCTTCAACATTTCTGATTACTTCTGTATCTGGATTGAGTTCAGTATTTACAAAATACATTGTTATAATTTGCAATATTATACCACATAAATATGCATTCTTTCACACTTTTAGAGTTTGGTTGCTTTTATTTTTTCCACATCTCGACTCAAAACACAGTAAAGTTATTATACAATTATGACAAATTGATAAGAAACTGTATAAAAGCCATTACAGAAAACAGGTGAGATTTCACTAGTTCCATAAAACCTACACGGAAACTTCTGGATCACATTGCATTCTTGAGAAATCAAAATGTCACATTCCAGTTTTTAAAAATGTTTTTTTTTAATCATTTTTTTGCTAAATAGAAAAACAAGTTTAAGTATATATCCGAATAAGGCAAAAAACTTTAAATAAAAAAAATCCCTTTTTTAGTAACATGGAACAGATGGAAGATGCCCTGATTAGTTACGTCCGTGGCGTATGGGAGAATAACATAAGGAAATAACAAATAAAATGACAAGAAACAAACAAACAAAAAAATAGTAGTTGCACATTTTTATTTATTAACTGTTTTTAAACCTGACCTTTCATCATTTTATTTTAAAATTTAATTCAAAAAGAACTGAAGCTAAATTCAGATTGATTTCAATTCAGAACCAAAAATTGTACACGGACCACCCAGGAGAGGCATAACCAGCATCCGCTCTCGCCTCATTATACTCACCTCATTAAACTCAATGAGCCTATCAACCAATCAGAACACACTCCAAACTCTTCTCCTACAGTTCATCTCAGCTCCACCATGGTTATCAGACGTATGGTTTACACCTCCTTCCTGACTCTCCATCATAAGTTCCTGCCTTCTTGGATCTTCTGTGCTCTCTCCCAGTTGTGTCTCTACTGGGCACTTACCTGCCACCTACCCATCTCCTGTGAAGGCATCATGGCTTCGCTGTCCTCCTAGTGCTTCCTCCCGCTCATAGCTTCCTGGTTCAACAAGATTGACAACACTGAGTGTTGGTTGGAATGATGGTGCTTCTAGTTACTTCTGAAACTTCTTTACCTTGTCTTTCTTCATTTACTAGGAGACAAATGAACCACATTTTAAAGAAAAAAACATTATAAAACAAGCTTTTTCCATCACTTAAATTAAAAGTGATGACTTATTGCAGATATTCACACTGCCCCCTAGTGTATGGATGACATTAAATGCTCTAGTACCTTAACTTTGCAGTCTCGAAATGTTTTAAATTACATTTTTTCAATGTTCATTATATAAATAGTTTCGTATGCCGAGCAGAGTGTATCGTTTCAACCCTAATATATCTTCTATTATTAATATTCTATTCTATGCAATTATAAAGAACATCACACTGTGAGTCATGTGTCTGCTTATCAGTCATGATATCTTTCTCCAGATGTTGAGCCTCTGTTTCTACCCTCAGGGTTCTGTACCCAGCTGAGGAGCTGGACTGTCCAGATGACAAAATGCATCATAGTGAGACTGTGCAGACTTGCCTTCAGTGACTGATGGAGCATAAAGAGTGATAATGAATGCAATCTCAGCTTATTCTAAGAGATGATGCGGAGACCTTTGCATGCTCTTCGTCTCGTCTTCCTAGACATCGCTTCTCATAGATGCTGTCAGCAGTGAGTATAATAGATTGAAGTTGACCTGTGTCATATTGCACTTGCAAGTTTTTTTAATACTATTCTTTCTACTAAGAAGCTGGAGTTTGGAGAAAATGTATTCGACATTACATGAGAAAACAACTAAATAGTAGAATGGTTACATCTCTGACTGCCAAACAACCAAGATATGGATGTGTATGCTATACTCAATTGCTACACTGTAGGTTTAATGAATGCCTTGCAAAATAACTGTTTTTTTTTTTATTTATTTTTTTATTGAAAATCTTTGTGATGGCTTGATATACAATTGACCTATTGCTAACTCCCCCTCTTTAGTAATTGGTGCTGATATGGACACACCCTGCTTCACGTATGTGAGGAGAGTAAACCCAAAAGCAAAGTGTCCATTTAAAAAAAAGTTTTAGGTTTCAAAAAGGTTATCATCTTTATTATTTTTGCTTTTAAACGAACATTAAATAAGTTATGACACATAATTTCTGAGGTAATTTAAATAAAAATGTGAGAAAATGCATGTACCTCGTTCAGTTTTATCTTTGGTGCCATCACAGCAATCAAGTGGTGAAAAGAAAGGACAACCCTTTCAGAACTGTGATATGGCTTGTGTTTTTTTAAGTTCCGGCACAAAAAAGAACAATGGAACAAAAAGTGTTTGGAACAGAACAGTAAATGGAACAGTATATAAGGTTTCAGAGAGGGTTGCCTGTTTTTTTTTTAAATACAATTTTCACATTGTTTGACCTTGAATTATGAATATTTATTTTGTCTCAACACTAAAACTGACCAAATTTAATAATTATGATTTTTTTTTGTGTACAATTTCATGTTTGTTGTGGAATTATTGAGTAATTACCATAAACAACTGTTTATAATTAGTAATTATAATTATCATTTATAAAAAGTAGTATAAAAATGATTAATAAGAGTCACAGACAGGGTAAAAAAAACTGAATTTCCATTCCGCAGTTTCCTCTTCAATCAATATATTGTCAGAATTTTCAGAAATGTTTTGTGTTTTTTGTCATTTTATCAAAATGACAATAAGGTTTCCTTATTTGGTTGCGTTCAGATTTGTTATCTTATTGTGTCCACATTTTTTCCTCTGATTTCATTGCTACCAATACCCATTATATTCTTTATGGATTGATTTCTCATTCTTGTCAATGTGTGACTTCTTGTTCAGATCCTCAAACACAAATTTGGGATGACAATCAGCATTTTGGACATTTTAGTTCTGAGATTCCAACTTACTACAACTTTTTATTCAGTTCAACTGTGACTTTGGCTTCAAAGAAACAAATATTTGCAGAGAAAATGCAAAGTGCAATCCATTCTTTCCGAAAAGAGCCTACTGTTCCCACAGTCTGTGTGTATAATGAAAGAGAGAGCATGAAGCTCACAACAAAGGCTGCACATGGTGTACGGAATGTTTCTAACAGATGGTATCGAGGAGGAAGACTTAATTATCATACTGGATTTGTTTAGTCCTGAGTTGTGTGTGTATGCAAATCTCATCCTTTATGTTGAGTGTCCTTTATAAATACGGTATGTATGTAAGTCAAAAGTAATTTCTAGAACAATGACATTACTCTATTTCTTAAAAATATATTGCCAGTGACGTCATGATATTGGTACTGTTATCTGCTTTTGATTTGCTTAAAATTCTTTATGATGGGGCGTTTCCTTTGTATGAGTAAAACTAGTTCTTTGTATTTTTTATTTATAGAATAGTTAAGGATGCCCTTCTTGAAATGTTATAATTCCAGCATGTGTCTAAATGTTTTGAGACAATTGAGATGTGGAGGGTTTTTTTAAACAGCTGAAGTGTTTTCATGCAACATTCATGTTTTTGTAATGTTTTATGGAAAATTGCTACAGTTATTCCTTTAACTCCATAGAGGAAGAAATTAAAGTGACACTATCCAGGGAAGTGATGGAGTATTGAGGCCCTAGTGATCTGAAGGTGGCCAGGTTTCAAGTTAGAACTAACAGAAAGTAAAGAGTGGAGGATCTGTGTAAAAGGCAGATGCAAGGTTGCATCACAAGAGCCAGTTACCCATTTAAAGTGTCTGAGCAGGATACTTTCACACCTCAAATTGAAAAATGCACTTAAAAGGGGGCGTGGTATGAATTAATGAGATGCGCGGGAGTGGGTTTGCGTAAAAGAAGGCGTGTTAAAAAATTGCTACTGCTACTGACGAAGGATTGAGAGTCCTTTGATTGCTGCTTGCAGCTTTAATTACAATTATTTCATTATTTACAGCATTTCTTTCATTTTCTCTATTGTTTGACCATACATTCTCATGCAATCCCTGACATCACGATGACAAGTTTTCATAAGACGCTTTGTCTGTGCTCCATGTTGATTTTAAGCTGCAAGTCCTTCCTGCTTGTCATTCATCATGTTGCGTAACGATGCAGAAATGTTTCAGCATTAGTTATATTTCAGCAACTTGAAAAGAGTGTTTTGTATTTTCCTAATCCCAGTACACGGCAGGCAGACTTTGGTTTTCTCCAAATGTAAACAGCATTGCGCATAGTGTTTAAAACATGCTTTCCAGGAAAAGCAATTTTCTGCATGTCAACCAGTGCAACAGTGGTGAAATTAACGTAATCTTTGATATTTTTAGAGCTAGATCCCGAATAACACAAAGGATTGAGCTGTTACAAAATTCTTTGAGAGCTGTTCAATATCTGAGTTTAAACCTAATGCAACATTGATTAAATGTTGCTAGCCAACTATTTTTTTAACACAATTCCAGTGCAGTCTCTAATTTCTTCCTCAAGTCTAAGTGTTATATTACAACCCATTCAAATGCATTTAGAGATAAATGAACTTAAGCGTCATACTGTTCTTATTCTGTGACCCACCTTTTGCTGCTATACTAGGTTTTTCTGGTTGTAGTTATTTTAGTATGTTTTGCAATTTTTCTTCCAGAAGCACATTCGAGACGATCAGCCACTGATGTGGGATGAGAAGGCCTGTCTTTACTCTAATTCGACCCAAAGCTGTTGAGGTCAAGGCTACTGTTCTTCTGGCAACTGGCAAATCCAGGCTCCTCACTCAGATTGACAGATTCGCTCAATTCATCGATGTAAACAATGTTTTTTTAATTTAATCCAGTGGGAGCGAGCATCCCCCACCTCATTAGATTGTTGTGTTTTATATACCAATGAATGGGACACATATTCTTATAGTTTCTCAATTTTTCTCCATTTCAACATTGAAAAAACAGGTTAATCCAGTTTGCCAAAGACCATGGGTTGATCAATTTCTGTGTATCGATGTTATCAAAGCATCTAAGGCAAAGCATCTGTCGTATTGTTTTCAATCACGCTATAAATCTGCCAGTTATTTGGTATATTCCTTTGTTAAAAGCAACGAAAGAGACATCCAAGAAAATGTTTGATATAATAACAATTGTCTATGTCCACTGAAGACTATAACTTGAACCATTTTCTTTATTTTATTACATTTTGACACTTCCTGCTTTACGGGGCAGAGCTTGCCATAGAAGTCCCAATACGATACAATGTCACATGGTCTGTTAATATCAGTAACGTGGGTGGCGAGGCTCAGTGCTGGTGAAAAAGGGTTATTTTAGTCATTTCCTCACAATTTCATTTTGTTTAGCTTTTTTTTGTACTATGTTATGATCATTTCAGCATCGTTCTTTTATTATTAAACTGAGTGAATATAGAAGTGTGACGTATATATTCTTTGTTACTTTAAAATTAATTACATTAATCCAAGGACATTTTAAAGTACAAGACCTGTGATATGACTTGTGTTTTCAACAATGTTTATTGTTTCGACCTTGTCTTTGCTTTTTGGGGGTTTATGACTTTTTATTTTGTCTCAACGACTGTTGTTTTAAAACATAAAAATTGTTACTTCAAAATGTTTTTGCAGTGAAAAAACAGAATTGTGTTTTTGTACAATTTTAGATTGGTTTTGGAATTATTGCATAATATAATGAAAAAAAAGAAGATGGGGTTGGACAAAAAAAAATGACATCAAGCATTGCCACAAAATACAGTTTTCCCTTAAAATGGGCCTAGAAAACTTTCAAATTGGGGTGTGAACGCCCCCTGCTTGGTTAAACGGGTGTTATGTTTTGCAGTGTGTCAGGGGAGTACCAAAAAAGTATGAGTTTAACCGGGGAAAGGGATTTATAGTGAATGTACATGTGATCATTCAGAGTGAGGGTCATATCCTTAGACGAGGGAGCTGTTCCTACTTTAGCTTAAGAGTAATTCATGTAAAACTGCTCACACTTATTATCTTACGTGAATATTTATGGTTTTAGGTTTAAATTATATTAGCAATATTACACTTGGGGAAACAAAGGCACCTGATCATAGAACTGGCTCTTCATTCATTATGCACACTTGATCGGTTTTAGTAAAAAATTACGATGTCAGTCACAGAATAAACCTCTAATGTGTTAATGAAAATAAAGCATTCAGCACAGCACTTAAAGTATTAACTCACACTGACAGCAGTCCCTGAATTTTCTCCAGGGACTAAATATTGGCCCAATCGACAATTAATGATTAAGCAACACAACAGATTCAACTTAGCCCGCTTACTTCATCAAGAGGATGCGAGGCAGGCCAGTTTAACTCAGAGAAAGAGGGTTAAGAGCTCTATGTGTAAGAAGCGCTCTGTAATCACATCAGGAATGAGTCCATTAAGCTCTAATGGAACTGATAACAACCTGAGAGGAAGCAATGGCCCCATTATAAGCAATATTTATAGCAGATACAAAATTGCCCTTCTATCATTGTCATTATGACTTTTGACAATTATGTCTGTACGTCAATGGCCTAAAGAAATGAACAGATGGAAATTACACTTAGCGCCACCATTTCCGATCATTTTTGATGGGAACGTAGGTGATTTGAGGTACTTTTACCAGCAGGTAAAGATGCAAACAACAGCTGGAAATGAGAGTTTAATTTAAAGCATTAGGGCAAGATTAAGGCAATTATTTTTAGAGTTTATTTTAACTGTTATACCCTTTATGTGATCAATAAGTGAATAACTGCCATTTTATTTATAATTTATGGTCCCTCTTTTACGTGTTGTGACGGCGTGCAGGGACATCATCAGCATTGCCAGGTATACTAGCTTTAGAAGCGAGGCTGAGAGAGAGGATTGTTGGTTCCTCTGCCCAAAGATCTGCAGGAACCCCAGCAGGTGCCCCATCTGGTGAACGTTCGCGGTCATCGCTGGGCTTCGGACACACTCACCGAGTGAGCCCACCAAACATTTGGCCGTCAACAGGGGTAAGGATAGATCAGTAGTGGATGACTGACCCAGGGAACACAGACGCCATAGGACCATTCGGGGTGATGGCACCCTGGGAGCTCTCTTCACTGCAGCAAGCCTCTCCAAATAAAAATTTTATTTAGTGCACCATTTTAATAAAACGCCTTGGTCAGCCTCAAACTGAGACTACATGCCTGTATATTGAAGGAGCCCATGTTACTCACATGTTCAACTCACATTCAAGGTGAAAAAGAGGTAATATATGCAAACAATTGGGCTTTAAAATTGGTATTAAAACTCATCTTACATTGCTTTGATAATCTAACTGTTGTATTAATTCAAAATGTACCATTTGAAAAAACAAATAGCCCCCTTTTACCTGCTCTCTATTATTTGTCACAAGTAACCTGTGACCTCACAAACAGTCCAAGTAAAATAATTCAATTTGCATTGCTTAAAGTATCGCTACATAAAATCAACGTGAAACAGCTGGGTAGAGCTGTTGTTGAACTTGAGGGGAAGCAGATGGCACTTGAGGGTGACTGAAAAGGAATGTGAGAGTGTTTCAAGACAAGAGTCAGTGCAGATAAAAGAATGGAGATTTTATGATGACCACCTTCTTCAGGTAGTCAGACTCACGTACAAAAACAATCATGTTCCAACTTTTATTGTTGAGCAAATGTTTTTATTGTTGTGTATATAATTCAAGATGCGTATATGAAACAGTCCACAGCTAAACTAAAAAGCATTTCCCACAATCCCCTGCATAAACTTAGTCATTTTCTCTCTGTGTTTAAACTAGAGATTTGAATCAACAAAACAAGTGGAGCCAGGGGTGGAAATGAGTTTTTCAGCTCCAAAATTGGTATTTTCAACATTGAAGTGAATGAGAACCTGCTCACTTCTGGAGCCGGTAGTGGCTGGTAGAGGAATTGCAGTTCAGTCACTCACTATTAGGCTCCAAGGGACAAAGCAGAAGGTTTCCCCTTGGACTATACACACAAGACTGGCTGGACGGAGTATAAACAGTTTTTTTTTACAATACAATCTATTTACAACAGTAGAGTCAATAGCATCTGCTATGTTGGGTTCTCAGTACTTCTACTATGCATAGGTCTTTCTGTAGATCCAGAGGCAGCAACAGTACTCAGATAGAGCCCAGAGGAAAGTAGCACGACAAGGGATTAGTGAAGGAGCACACTGGCTAGAGTGTGAATGGGTGAGCTCAACTCGAGAGTCAATTCAGCAATGGAGATTGCACACCAACAGGAACACTCTTGAAGGAGCCTTCTGGATCTGGAGAATGAGTGTAGCACAAATGTGTAGTTGGAGGTAAGTAACTCATGGAGCAGACGATGAAGTTAGCCAACAAGGGAGTCCAGGAAGTTTCCTTGAGGGAACCACATTGACAACGGACAGGCTGATGAGAAGCTGTAGTCCTTTTAGGGAAGTTTGATTACTTTGATTTAATAATAAGATGATGGGTTTTAGGCAGTTGATTTGCTTTGGGAGCAGAGTTTCAGGTTCTAACAAAATGTCTAGTAAAATGTCAGACGTAACTCTATAAAGATCTCCCCTTACAAGCGTTGGTTTCCCTAAAGGATTCTGACTGGAGCTTACAGTAAAAGTGATGTGGATCAATCTACGACCACTCAATCCAAAGCCCCCAAAATATGAATGAAAACCAGGTAAAAATGTGTTTGCAGTATTGCCCTTCGGTATAATGAACGGTCCACTGAGACATGTATGCACGGTTGCACAGGAAAATGCGGGTTTGAATCTGTCATCATTTCCTAGCATCTCCCTCTCTCTACCTGCTTCTTTTCCTGACATTCTACTGTCAATACTTTCAAAAAAAATGCCAAATTTTAAGGAAAAACCTTTCTGGTTATGGTTTTGATGAGAAAAAAATGCCATCATTACTCCCAGGGACTATAGGGCAAAACCCTCAACATCTAAACTTTGGTGAATGGAGGAACTCACATGTCAGGAACAATTAGAAGCAACAATGTAACGGTTATGTCAAAATCCTTCCTTGTATTCAGTTACCTCAGTGATGTACTTACAGAATCGGAGAGATCAAGGGTTGACGGCATATTATTTGGATCAGAGTTCTGCCTTCACTGACTTTTGAGTGCCAGAAGATTTAACACACAGGCTCTTCTCAACCAAATCACAACAGACAGATGCATTCCAAGAATTTCAAGTATTTGACTGGTTTCTATCAGTGAAGCTGTAAGGCAGCACAGTGTGGCGATATGATAAATGATGATTCATGGTAGCTTTTAAAACTGCTCGACAACAATGCTCATATCATGTCATCTTCCCCCATCAATCTCACCCAAGCACATCAGCAGATTCCCAGAGTATCAACAGCTCGGTACAGCTGTTTTTCCATGCTGGGCATCCTACGCTGGACAACCAATACGTAACCAGACGAGACCTGCTTTGTGGGACCTCTGTGATGAAGCAAACAGGTTTGTTTTGTTAAAGGACAAAAGCTTGGTCTGCTGCCAGAAAGTGAAAAAAGGTAAATACTTAAAAAAGAAGCGCTAATCCACCAATGAGATTTATGTTCAGTGCCATGTTTTATCCTATTTCAATCCAGCATAAATAAAGAGTTTGCTTTACTGACAAGATGATAACTTTTCCAATTCCAAAATGCCCATTTGAGGTGTGTTGAGATTGACATTCAAATTACTTTCTTACATTGTAGGATCCTGAAATCTGTGAGAAGTAAAGTGAATATATTTATTTTATTTTTATTTTTTTTATTGCATGGAACATACTCATGCCGTCTCTGCCATTATCATAATCAATCCAGAATCAAGATTGCGACCCTCTCTAAAAAAAAAACCCCAAAACATTCACAAGTTCACCAACCTGCAGTCTGAGCATAGAGTTGCAGATGCGAAGGTACAATGGGAGGTGTTCGGGCATGGATCATATCTGTGTTAAACCCCCAGTGTGGAGTTTTGAGGAGGGAGGTGGGGTGAAGGTCTGACAAAATCAAAAGGAACCACAAGTGAACCCCCACCACCTCCCTGCCTTGTTGTACGAGCTTGAAGTGGTGAGTACTGTGTTCATATGCCTGTTCTAGGGAGTAAGTTGGCTGAATGAACTGGAGACAAGGTATGGGTGGCTTAAATACTAGCTTTGCTTAATAAATAGAGCACAGGTACCATGCCCTGTTTGTTCCTCCTGAATATAATTTTACAAATATCATAATTTTAAACCGTAGAAGAAAATCTATACTATATAGTCTATAAAGTCTATAATGCTCTCAGCCATTTCCTGTCATGCCTGTCCTACACTACCCACTGGTTTATGTCAATGAAGTGGCAAAGGCAGATCTCCAGATTTTTTATTGGAAACAAAAAAGTATTAAACATTTTATAACTCCTCTCTATGACTAGGACATGTCCCGAAGGTTCATTAATCCTTTAATAAAGAAACCACTCCTAAATCCTAATGAACTGTCTAATAGCAGACTCACCTCTAATCTTCCTATTATGTCAAAATATTAGAGAAAGCAGTGATGGCTCAGCTGAAACATAATGGTCTCTACAAAGAGTTTCAGTCAGGTTTTAGACCACAGCACAGAGACCACTTTAGTTAAAATCTTAAATGGTCTTATCATTGTGTGTAGCCAAGGGAATATCTCCCTGTTGGTTTTACTCGATCTTAGTAGTGCATTTGACACACAATTGACCATAAATATGTTAGTAAAACTGCATTCTTCCACCTCGAAAGCATCTCAAATGTGTGGAATATGTTATGGTTAGCAGATGCAGAAGGTTTTTTTTTTACGTGAATGAAAGGATGCAATTTTTGTTATTTACTGTGAGGTAAAAATGATTACAAAAAAAGCTTATTTAAGAACACTGTGCATATTATGTACAGCTTGCCACTGCTACATCAAAGTAGATATATTATTTCTATTTTAAGCAGCTCTTTATAAACAAAATGGAATAGTATCGGGATAGTTATGTAACCGTAATTGGATGATTGTATTTTTGCATTAGCATTTACCTCTACACATAGTACAAAAATATCCACAAAAAATAAACAATACACATCTTTTCAGCTCTTTTATTGTTTGTTTGAAAAGTTCAAATAATGGCTTCAATAAATAAATGTGTTTTCTGTTACATGATTCTGCTTTTGGTCATTCAGCATCTCTCTTGATTTGAGAACACGGCTCTGGTAATCACAGGAAACGCTTGGCAAGTTCATTTCTAGATATTCCAAGAGCTTTATAGCAAAGAGATGAGCAAAACATATGTTTTGCCTCTCACTGAAGACTTTGCCAAGAAATGAAGGCCTCACGCTCACATGGAAAGCCAAGTATGCATGATTTTTATGCTATTCTATAAATTTGTTATGACCATGTTAAAAGCTGAGACTTTCCACACACAGAAATGTCTAGATTTTGTAATGTTTAGCATTAGCATGATTGCTAAAAAGTGTTCACTAACAAATATTACAACTTCCTTATCATCAGAACTTCACCAATAACAATCTGTGTATCATTCAAATACTAATTTGTTTTAAAAATGGTAAAAACAAATAGCCAATCAAACTTTTATTTTAAACACTTTCACAAGTTCACCACCAGGGCCTGCCTTCTAGCTTGAGCATAGAGTGGAGGTGGGAATGTACATCAAATCTGTGTTATACCCCCCAGTGAAGGTTTTTAGGGAACGGAGGAGGGTTGAAGTTCAGACAAAGTCCACTGGAATAAGTAAGGACTGCCTCAAATCTGAGTGTGAATTAATTAAAATCAAGGTGGCACAGCTGGATGCTTCCCCCGAAACTTGTTATACAAAAATCCTTTTTATGCGAAAATTTTAACTTTGCTAAACAAATTCACTTTTAAAATTTGATGCCATTCCTGTTTCCCAAATTTGGAATCCTCTCCCTTGAAATTGGACAGTTGCAAGCCAAATTTAACCACAAGTCAAAATTTTGTTTGGCTTGTGACCAATATGTAATTTTTTTAAACAAATATTTGAAGAGACACTTTATGAACTGGATTTAGGTTTATGTCAAATGTTAGCCAAATAAATTTGAGGATTAAAAAAAAAAAACTCAACAGCTTCTGACTCCACATGATATGGAGTTCACATAACAAAGTTCAGGAGGAGCTTCTAAGGGCTGGCCAATCATCTATCCTTGCCTACAATCATAAATTAACATTTTCAAGCATTCTAGAATTTTCCTGCACAGATAAGTCAGTGTTTAAACAAGCTGACCACCTCCACCCCTTCACATGCTATTTAAATGGCCTGGAGCCCCACCTGTTTCATGAAAACTACTTCTCGTCCGGAGAAATTTATTTTCAAACAGGAAGTCTGAAGTGGTGAATATAGATAAATGTACAACATCTCAAAGATTCTCATCAGGTTTACTTATTAGAGTTTTGTGGCTCTTTAATGAGGGGTGGGGGGTTTTCCGGGTCCATCAATCCCGTGACTTGGACAGCTAGGCTGGTACGCATCCCCTCAACTTGCCACATATGCTTTGTGATAAGTGAACTCGTGATGTAGAGGTCCAACATCTGCAGATAAATATGTGAAACAATACACAACTTTACCCTTTTTTCATTTTGGCTTTTCCATTTTTAGTTCGGACGATTCACAGATTATTCTGGAAATACAGGAAGAACCATCTCTTTATCCGACTGAAAGTACAGCAATATTTCTCACTCTCCAAGAAGCTGGAACTAACACAATGTCCGCACAATGAACACAAATAACAGACATCACCAAGGCATTACAAATCTCAACAGGCATTTAACAATATCTACATATTGAACAATTATAAATTAGAATTGTGCAAATTGCCTTTCATCATAGCAATCTTCAATACTCATCGTCATGATCATCATGTGATTGATGACCTAAAGAAAATAAAAATGTGCATCACTGCGCACAAAAAAAGCCAACAATATGTGGCATCAGCTGCTCATGTTCATTTGTCCTTAAAACATCAATAATTTATACCTTTTAAATTCTGGGACCATGGACGTTTCAAAATCTGCCTCGTTCAATTTAAAACACAGTAGCTTGAAACATTCCATCATATTAAAATATTTAAAATACACAGAAACTGTGGCAGCACCCCCATCCCCCTTCATACACTCTCCCCACAACCACCATCCCATTGAATTAAATCGGAACTGGTTCCTCTGTCTTTCCCCAGTATTACCCTAGCTATTGGCATATAGCCCAGTAAAGTTCTATTACCAGCAGGGTGCCACTGTTGATAGCATATATCAAGTGAAAGAAGTTGTAAACCTTGCTGATTTTGAACATTTGCCCACAAAGTTCATACGTTGGTGCTGTTCATACGTTTTTTTAGCTTGGGATTTTGGAAAGAAATGGTGGGTAATGGTGTTCCAGTATGACAATGACCCAAAACGCATGTCCAATGAAAAAAGGAGGAAGCACATTAAGATCCTTGAAAGGCACAACTCTGTAGGAAGCTTGAGGTTGCCTCATTTCAGCCTGATGACTTGTGATGATGTCATTCGTGAACGATTTGTTCAAAAAGAACGATTCTTTATAGTGACTCATGAGTAACAACTCTTTCTATTGAACGATTCTTTCTCTGCATCTCGTTTATCACGCAATTGCTCCCCCACCAATAGCCGATCATTTCAACTGTTCAAATCATTCCCTATGCTTTTCAATGGACACAGAACCCGAATGTTTTAAAAAGACGTTCAATTGAATCGCTTGTTCAAATGAGATGGTATTTCTCATGTTTTTCATTCATTCATTCATTTTCCAACCAGCTTATTCCCTTTCAGGGTCACCAATCTCCAGCGCACATTGGGCGAGAGACGGTGGTACACACAGTCCATCGGGAGCAACCGTCACTCACACCTAAGGGGAATTTATGTTCTTCAATTAACCTAACCGCATGTTTTTGGGATTGTGGGGGAAACCAGAGTCCCCGTAGGAAACCCACGCAAGCACGGGGAGAACATGCAAACTCCTTCCAGGAAAGTCACCGGCGAGCCTCGAACGAGCAACCTTCTAACTGGAACTGAAAGGTAATTTTTCACTGCACTTGACATCACTTTTTTACTGAAACAAACGACCCAATCTTGATGTTTTGGAAGTATCAGAAGAAGTGTATTGTTTGTGTTGATAATAAAAAGACGCAGGTAAGTTTATTTCCTGCGTAAAAGTTAAATTAGTTTAATTTCCCTTTTTATTGTATTTCGCTCAGTTTAATGTCTTTGTCATAATTGTTTGCAAGTAGGGAATAAAGGAAATAATTAATTACGGATCAACAAAAGGAATGAATCGTTCAAAGAGTCGTTTTCTTTCGTGAATGAGTCACCAAAATGAACAAAGCTTCCAATCACTAATGACCAGAAGTGGATCTAAATCACTCCAGAAATTTGAACGTTTCTAGAGTTCTGCAACTGACAAATGTTTTAGAAAGATGTGAAAAATTCTGTGAGCAAGGAATGGTTTCAGAAACATACATAATAATTGATATATCAAAATAAATGTCCTCAAACCTAGGTATTAACTGAAACAGAAACAGCTATGTAAGGGGCTTCAAAGTAATAATAATAATAATAATAATAATAATAATTGATGTATCAAAATAAATTTGGTGTTACTTGTCTTCAAACCAGCATCGATTCTTTTAGGCACACTTAAACAAAGGATTTAGTGGGACTATAAGCGCATAACCAACCAATTAAATAATTCAGGTGCTAATGATCCACAAACCCAGGTATTAACTGAAACAGAATACTGAACAGCTATGTAAGGGGCTTCAAAGTGGCTGAAGAACCAATTGTGTTCCTTCAAAAACTGGAAGAATGCTATGAAAACTGAAGACAAAGTGTGGTTACGCCAGATACTAATTTGCCCTAGATTCTCTTTTGTTTCACTGATGAAAATAAAAAGCACTTCAGTTTCTGAAAGCATTCTTTGTTTACTGTTGGCAAACATTTAAAAATCATAGACTGTAAAAAAATATGGAGGAGATTGTAACACCCTTTAGGTCATTTGTGAACTGGAATATTAGCGAACAGGAGTCTGCACTTGCTCAAAACCGAAAGTCTACTTCATCTACTCCAGTTTAGATCAAGTTACTAACTGGAATTAAGCTTAAAAAAGACTATTGCACTTTGTCTGTTGTATGGATAACAATCTACTATCATCAAGACATTTATTTGAAAATAGCATAATTGTCGAGGAATATTTTTGTTAACGATTGGCGAAAGTAGCAATGACATGGGGAATGTGGGGCTTATTTCTACACCACAGATGTTCTGCAGGGGGCGATGGTTTCTGCTTTTAACTGTGGACACACTTGTTCAAAATCAGCAGTGAGTTAAATACTCAGTTCTCACAAAAATGAGATGCACATGACAGCCCTAAAGTGTTAAAACACACCATTGTTTTGTTAAAAGTACCTCAAGGTATTGTTTAAATCAGTGTTGTAAAGGGAATGTTGTGCCATTCAAACTGAATCGAATAGTGAATCACTGCCAGATAATGAACTAATAGCCATGTTTCCATCCAAAGATGCAATTTCTATTTATTCTATTCTATTTTCTTGTGCCAAAATATCAAAAGAAAGGGGGAAGTTACTGCATTAGAGCAAGGTCTTTATTTCCGTATATAATAATTCGCAGACGAAACGTAATATTCACAGTCATGTCATCGTGGTTCTGGAGGCGGAGACTACTCTTTGCGAACGCAGCCGGTGAATAAAGTTCTGGGAGGTGTTCATCCTGAACCACTTTGATGACCGACTTTAGGAATTTTAGAATGGCCAAAACAACATTTCAGATGTTCTGCAATGAAATCGGTCCATTGTTAGTTGATGAATGCCACTCCATCGTGCCCCAGTTCTGACAAAAAAGTGTGTTGCCATTGCATTGGGATTTATTCGTTAAATGCAACGGAAAAAAAGGTTATCCTACTGAGTTATGCGCATAATTTTTGTTGGCACATTTTCAAAATGTATGCACCTTTTGGCCTTTCCATCCTGGGTTTTTTTTCGTGATATTAAAAATAGGTTAGCAATGCGCTGACGTTAATTCAACGTCTTTTTACATCATCAAATGTTGTGCCCTTCAAACGGAATCATTGTACCGGGAAGGGCAAAGTGAATCACTGTCAGATAACAAGCGAAGTTTGAATCATTAAAAAGCCTTGTTTCCACCCAAATGTGTAATTAAAATTGATATGCAAAACTGGAATATTGCATAAAATAATTGTGAATTAAGCAATGTTTCCATCCGACGTGAACAAAATTGTCACTTACTGATAAACAGCCACCAAATAATAAAAGAAAAATGGAAGTTGCTGAGTTAGGAAAAGGCCTTTGTTGTATTTAATAACTTATTTGTGTCTCAGAATACGTATACGAAATGCAATATGCATAAGCTTGCTTTTGGTGGTGGAGACTGCTCTTTGGGAACGCAGCTGGTAGACACTGGTTCTGGGAGGTGATAATCCCGAACCCCTTTGATAACAGACTTTAGGAATTTTAGAATGGCCAAAACAACATTTCAGATATTCTGCAATGAAATCGGTTCGTTGGTTAGTCCATTAATGTCGCCCTAGTTCTGACAGAAAATGTGTTTTCATTGTAGTTTCTGCAAATTTATTTTCTTATCGGATAAAAAAGTTTATCCCTTCTCATTTCATCTAGTTGTTTCCATGCAGGGCTTTTATGCAATATTCCAAAATGCGCATTACAACATGTGAAACACAGCAATTGATAACCGACTAATTTTTTGCAATTAGTTTGTTCATATACACTTGAATCATTCTATATCCTCTCATGTTTCACAGAGCTTCCAGGCATTGAATGAGCAAAAAGATCTTGAAACGCTGGTTCAATATTTTCTGTCTGGCTCAATGTCTATACGATGCAAACAGAAACACTATAGTACACATGGTGGCACAACTCAACGGCTACAACATTTTAATTTTTAAAAAGAAGAAGAGACTGTTGGGAAGAGATACAGGCCAGTGATATTCGCAAGGTCCTTGTTTTGTTTGGGGCTACTGTTATTAATGTGGAGTAATGCAGAGTACCAGCTAAAACCTGGAGTACCATGTGGTACTCCAGAAATGGCATTGTCTACCTTTGTGTAGATGATAAACTCGAACAAACCCTCCGCTATTGTCGCAGAAATTACAGAAGTCTCACATCACCGGTTTATTGTTTTTATAGAAATCTAAGCACGGACTACAATCCCAGGTGGTGGTTTATTCTAAATCTCTCATTCAAAAGAATTAGATTTCCTTTTAAGAGATGAGAAGTAAGTAAGAGAGGAGCTGATAAAGTTGACGAGGTTGTAAATTGACCCTTGATATTCCTTTTGTTTTCACAACCCCTCAAATTCTTTCACTGATGGTAAGTTCCACCTTAAAACTTTATTTTAGGTTGTAACAGGCACCTAAAAGCCTTTCACATTTGACCGCAAACCACAAAATGTTGTTCAGTTGTTTGACATTTACGTCTTTCAACCACCAGTCGTCTGCTTCCTTCCACTTATTCTGTGGTGAATCTCAACATTTCAATTGCGGCCTCTATGACCTACTGTTAAAGGCACACAAGCAATGGTCTGCTTGTTCAAATTATATCAAGTCCAATCGATTCCATACATAGCTTGATCAATAAAATCAGAGAGTTGCTGATGTATCTTCCAATAAAATACCATTATTTTGCTGATGTAGTTTTGCTTGGCTCTTGGGCTCTTCCTGTAGGGTTCATCCAATCCCTTCAAAAGATTACTGAAACACTAGTTTACTTATATTTTTGAGGGTCCATTATAACCTTCTGTTGATCCAGTAATTTTTCCTCTCGTTTCCACTTCAAACCCAAGTTCGGATGTTTACAACACAAATGATCACCACAGACAGCTTCAAGACTGGAGGTAAGACGTCAGTCTCCTTCTTTAAGTCAATGAACATGTACAAGTCTACCTTCCACTCACTTTTGTCCTCATCTAATGGTGTGATGGCGAAGATCCGTTGTGAGTTTCCAGTTGAGTAAACTCTCTCCGGTTCCGGGGACATATACATAGACCTCTTGTGCCAATCTTGGCCAAGACAGAACGGTTTAGAGTCGTGTCAAAGGTGGCTTTCAGCATTCCCCTGTGAAATGTCATAGCACCTTCCTCTGTCTACTATGTCCTCGGTTATTGAACTGCACGTGGAGCCATCTTGTGGCGTGGAGGTAAACTGCAGGCATCCCTGCCCAATTCCAATCCCATTTTGGCTGGTAGACACCAACATCTGTTTTTCTTCAGGGCTGCCAAGCTGGGAGGTTGTGGTGGTGATGTCAGGAAGTTGCGGGAGGTTGGAGGGATGCGCCATGATACTCCCGCTCTTCTGAATCTGCAGGCTCTGGCTGTAAGTGTGGCGGTATTCCTCCTCAATGTCTCTACCAAGTTTCCAGCGTCTCCATTTCTTCAGAATTTCAGATTGAACCTATGAGATAAAGAAGATGTAAAAAAGTGGATTCTGAAGATAGGAGCTAGTATTTCGGGGAAATGGGAGAAACAGGGATGAACTTACTTCTTTATTGACAAAGCAATATAAGATGGCTACCAGCAGGCCCTGTAGAGATAGCAGATTCGTCAAGGAGGTACAGACACTACTGGAGAGATTTACAGCAAATTCATGTTATACTTGATAGTATTCTATATGTAAACTCATTGGCTATGGGATGGCAAGAAATATTCACTTTATCTTATATAGGGCTCAGTACAAATGAGTACACCCCACTACATTTGTCAGAAAACCTTTAGTTTACTTTCAGAATCTACATTTTTCTATGAGATACAGTGGTACTTTACTTCACATTATGAAAAATCCAAGATACTAAAACACCTGCTCTCGCCTCTTCAATTGACAGACAATGGGAGAAGGCGCTGAAACTTTGAATCTAAAACGTTTTAAATCAAGCGAACCTTTATGTGTAGATTACCAATAACGTGCTACAACAAAAGTTAGATTCACTAAGTCCTAAAAGAAATAACGTTAAGCAATGGCTCCCCATGGAAGAAAAATGTCACAAAATCAAAGAAAGGAAATTTTTTTTTTTCTGAAAAAAGTGAGGGGTACAAAAAGATCAGAAAGCTTTACACGTCAGACACACCGTAGCAAAAATGATGGAAGTGCAACTCACTGCCAGCATAATTGGAATGTAACATTAATAACATAAGAGTAATTCGTACATTTAAAACAAAATTCATACATTTTAACTATACATAAATCTATGCAAACAGCAAAATTGGTCATTTCATAAATGTGAATTGAGGGAATATTTTTGCCGGAAAATTTATCACACAATGTAAATTCAAATTGTACTGTGCATTTATGAACCAAAGAATCCAAATATGGAATTAAATGAGACTGATGTGCCTCCATAATAAGGGAAAGAAAATGTGATTATATTGTTTATGCAATAAGTGTGAAATAATTGGACCTTCATGATTTTTTCATGATCTAAAGATGCAATATCTACTTCCAAGCTTCATGTGCTTATTTGCATGATCCCTATACTTATATTAAATGTCTCATCACAACAATTCCTCCAGGCTCATGACACAAATTTGACACGTTCCAGCTGAGTTCCACTTGAGCGTCATTTTCAGTTTGTCAAATGGTGACTCAGCTCATTTTATCGCCTGCTTGCTCATTATCACAACAATTAATCCTGACAATTGTTAAATAAGTTAAAAATGGTTATGTATAGAGCTATTTGGAAGAAACGTTTGAAAAAAGGACATTTGCATCATAATTTTGCCTTGTAGATAGACTTGAGCAAAATAATACTGAGCTTCTATTAAACATAATATTAACATCTCATTTTATTCCATATAAACTTATATAATATTCTATATTCTACATATATTTATTCTATAAAATGTCTGACATTCTCCCTCTTTAAATGGGGAGCATTCATTTGTAAGCTTTTCAAACAGCAGTTCTTTTGAAAAGCAGTTCCCTTTCAGTCGGTCCCGGAGACGTTAGTCGGGATTAGACCGACTGAATGGGAGCGAATCACCGTGAGAGCGACTGACGAACATATTAACGGGCAAATTAATTTGCAGGCGAAGGTGATTGATTAGCAATCAGCCGGGTATAAAGCCGGGCGTGCCTAAGCCTCAGTATGCAATTTTCCTTCGGAGCTGACTGAGTGAGACTCTCTCTCCTGAACTTTGACGCTTCTAGCTTGAAAGATCAGCAGGTTGCTTACCTCTTGGCTCTTTTGGTGTGACCTCTGCTAGCTCAGAATAGCATGCAACCAACAGCCAGCACCTCGAAGATCTTCTCAGGCAAGCCTGTCCAGTGATTCAGCCGTTTTCTCAGTATCCTGTCCATTTTTCACGACACGATGAGCAAAACGTGCACTATTCCTGGCTGTTGTGGGCTTCTCGTTGAAAAGACGGTCACGGGAGTTGCGCGATGTGTTTGGTTTCCAGCACACCGACGCGGCTCTCGTGAAGCGTGAGTGTTTGCATTGCAGCACTCTGCTGAGTCGCACGCGGAAGTTTTGGGTAGAGCGGCGCCAGGTGATTCCTCGCGTCATCCCCAAACACCGAGCGTGCTTCCCGTCTGGTCTGCGGGTGAATCGGACGGCGCTTCGGTGTCGCCCGGTACCTCGTATGATCCTGTAAACGATCTGCTCTCCCACGCAGCATCGGAAGGGGCGCGGCTTTCGGTTCTCCAGTTCGGCCTGCCTCCTTCGGGATTGCAGCCGAGCTGGAGCCGGAGGCGTTCGCGGTGCTCTCACAGCCGCAGCCTCGATCGGCGGGAGGTGACTCCTCCCCCCCGAGTCGATGCTGTCACGGCTGGAGAATTGGTGGTTAGGCAGGCGCCGGGACAGGTTCCCCGCATACCGCTAGTGCCTTTTTCTCCCCGAGAAGCACGAGGAGCTCACTAATTCTGGCAGGCTCCCCTGCCCGTCAGGGGATTGAGCTCCTCCCTCTTCACCACTCTGGCCAATGCAGCAGATACGGGTTACTCTTCGATTCCCCGAGTGGGTAGGTTGTCGCGGTGCTTACCCCGACAGCGCTGCTGCTTGACGGTCTCGTTCGGGTGTTCATCAGTCCTGATGATGAGAGCTTATTCAGCTGCGGGTAAATCTGCTGCATTATTGCATGCTATGGCGACCTTACAGGTCCTCCGTGTCATGCACCAGGGTGGTGGTGACCAGCAGTCTCTCTGAGACTCGCTTTCAGCCGCTGATTGTCGCCTCGTGCTACAAGATCAGCCGTGCTGAACATCGGTCACGCGATGTCCACGCTTGTGGTCCAGGAACGCCATCTGTGGTTCGAGCAGGCTTCAATGCGTCCCGAGGACCGATTTCGGCTTCCGTACGTGCCTGTCTCCCCGGATGGCCTCTTTGACGTCGCCGTGGAGATTTTCGTCAAAGGTCTCCACGATCAGGAGGCAGGCGGAGGGTCTGGGTATAGTTCCATGCCAGAAGCAGCAGGCGTTGCTTCTGGGCCGGAACCCTCTCCGCCTGTTCGCTGCCAAAGAGTACGTCTCCTGCCTTGGTTTGCTCCTTCGACCTCTGGTCCGGGGAAAACCCCTGCATGCGGAAGACGGAGCCAACCTCTGAGGTTTTCGAAAGCAGACGAGGGTTTCTAGTGAAGCTCCCCTGAGGTTGGCGACTCGGGAGGAAACGAGCTCTTCTTTGGGTCTGGTCATCGACCCAGCTCCCCCAGGGGGGGGGGAGTCCACCACACACTCCTCGCTGCCGTCCTCCGGGACGGCGGCACCCATTGTGTCAAAGATAGAACTCACTTCCTCCCGAGAATAGCGGTCTCGCATGCCCGGCGGTCTGGGGTTCCTCTTCCTCGGTCTCCGACGAAGATCCCGACATGGGCCCGAGCCCCGCTGGCCATGGCAGAGAGCGCGGGGGCACACCACCCCTGCCCTCATCTGACCATCTCCCAGGGTCCTTCCCTGGTGATTCCGCCCACAAGTCCGCCTCCGGGCGGCCCCGCCATGGGGACCATCGGCACGTCCCGACCACGACCCCTGCCAGCTTACCTGGGAGCCTGGCGGAAGCTTCCCGGGGTCTCACAGTGGGAGGTCCGGACAATCCGGCAGGGCTACACGATTCTCAATTCGTGTCCGCCCCCAGGTTTCGAGGTGTGCTTCACCTGTTCCCCGAACAGGCGCCTCATTCCTGCGAGAGGAGATCGACGCCCTTTTAACAAAAGGTGCGGTCGAGCCGGTACCCCCAGCCGATATGGAGCGAGGGTTTTACAGCCCATACTTCCTGGTCCCCAAGAAAGCAGGCGGGCTGCGACCAATCTTGGATTTGAAGCGTCTAAACCGGCACCTGGCCAAGTACCGGTTCAAGATGCTGACGGTCCGCTGCATTCTACCATGCATCCGTCCTGGAGATTGGTTCGCAACAATCGACCTGAAGGACGCGTACTTCCAGGTAGAAGTGGTTCCAAGGCACAGACCCTTTCTAAGGTTCTGTTTCCAGGGCCATGCTTACCAGTACAAGGTCCTACCCTTCGGTCTTGCCCTATCCCCTCGCACCTTTTACGAAGGTTGTCAGGGCCGCGCTAGCCCCGCTCCGCCGGGCAGGCATTCGGATCCTGGATTACCTCGACGACTGGCTTCTCATAGCCTCGTCCAGAGACCAGTTGATCCGACACCAGGGCAAGGTGCTTTCGCACTTAAACCGTTTGGGTCTGAAGGTCAACTGGGAAAAGAGCCACCTCACCCCCGTGAGAGTCATCTCTTTTCTCGGGATGGAGCTGAACTCCGAGAGCATGCTGGCGCGATTATCGGTAGAACGCACCAGGGCCTTGCTGACCGCACTCTTAGCGGTGTCCTCTCGACCAGTGGTCAGACTGAAGTTAATTCAGAGGCTCCTGGGGCATATGTCAGCCGCAGCCCCAGTCATTCGACTCGGGCTCCTGCGTATGCGACCACTGCAGCAATGGCTTCTCTCGCGAGTTCCGAGTTGGGCATGGCGTCAGGGAGCGCTACGTCTGCCCACGGCAGACATGCTCCCTTACCTGAAGGTCTGGAAGACGGAGTGCTTCTGAGGTCTGGGGTGCCTCTTTCGAGCCACCCCAACCGTGTGGTGGTCACCACCGATGCCTCCAAGACTGGTTGGGGCGCCATGTGCGGTTCCCACCGAGAGTCCGGTGCCTGGACCGGAAGACACTCTTGCTGGCACATAAACCGTCTCGAGCTAGTTGCAGTCATTTTAGCGCTACGGCGCTTCTGCCCGCTCCTCCGGGGGCGGCACGTGCTGGTCAGGACCGACAGCACTGCGGTAGTAGCGTACATCAACCACCAGGGCGGTGTACCCTCCCGCTTCCTGCACTACCTCGCCCAACAGCTGCTCCTCTGGAGTTAGAGCGACTTCCGTCGCTCGAGCCTTCATATCCCTGCGGAGTGTAACAGGATCGCGGTTCCGCCGTCCAGATTCCACCCCTCGACAGGAGATTGGCGACTCCATCCTCGGGCTGTTTAGCAGATTGGGACATCTTCGGCGAGGCCCAGGTACCTGCTGCCTCCCGTGTGAATACCCATTGCCGGCTCCTATTCCTGTCCCTGGCTCCTCTCGGGACAGATGCGCCGGCTCACTGCTGGCCCGGGAACAAACGCTTATGTGCGTTTTCCCCAGTGAAGCCTCCTAGCACAACCTCTGTGCATGGTTAAGGGGGACGAGCGCGGGCTACTCTTTCGCCCTCTTCTGGCCGAACAGAGTATGGTCTCCAGACCTCTCTGCGCTCGTGACAGCCCCCCCTTGGCCGATTCCCCCTGAGTCCAGATCTGACTCAAGGGGGGGGGATACAGGCACCCGCGGCCAGACCTCTGGGCCCTACTTGTATGGCATATCTGTCCTTGGTGGACCCCGAGCCTCTACCACCCCTCGCGGTGACTACCTATACCATGCGTTAGCCCCCTCCACTGAGTGTGCTACGCTGGCAAGTGGGGTCGGTTCGTCGAATGGTGCTCTTCCCGCCAGGAAGACCCCGGGACATGCCCCATCTGAGTCGTGTTGACCTTCTCCAGGAGAGGTTCGATCGGGGGCTGTCCCCATCGTCCCTCTAGGTCTACGCCGCCGCTATTTCTCCTTCCACCTCCGGGTTGAAGGGAAATCAGTGGGCAGCCACGCACTATGGTGAGATTTCTCAAGGGGGCTAGGCGCCTCCGGCCTCCTAGACCACCCTCCATTCCTCTTGGGACCTCTCCGTCGCCCTTCGGGGCTGCGGAAGTCACCTTTTGAGCCCTGGCATTTGGCAGAGCAGCGTGTCCTCTCACGGAAGACCGCACTCCTGCTTGCTTTGGCCTCAATTAAGAGGTTGGGAGATCTCCAGGCACTGTCCGCCGACGAATCCTGCCTGGAATTCGGCCCTGGTGATTCTCTGGTTACCATCAGACCCAGGCCCGGATTCATCCCCAAGGTCCCATCCGTCCCCTTCCGGGACCAGGTGGTGACCCTGCAAGCTCTGCCCCGGGAGGAGGCAGAACCAGCCCAGGGTTCGTTATGTCCTGTGCGAGCTCTCCGGATCTACTTGGACAGAACCCGGGAGCTTCGTCGCTCCCAGCAGCTCTTCATATGTTTCGGAGGCCAGCGTAAGGGTTCCGCTGTCTCCAAGCAAAGGCTTGCCCACTGGCTAGTGCGGCTATCCACCTAGCTTATGAGGCGTGTGAGGTTCCCTGCCCTCTCCATCTGAGGGCCCACTCCACTCGCGGCATCGCTGCCTCGTGGGCGTTGGCTAGAAGGGCCTCACTCGCCGACATTTGTAGAGCTGCGGGCTGGTCTACACCTAACACGTTCATCAGGTTGTACAACCTTGATGTAGGCTCTGTTCCCTCTGCGGTCCTGAGTGGTGGCAGTCACCCTTAGGGGACGGAGCAGGTGTAAGCTTGCAGTACTCTCCTCGTCATCGGGAGAAGTACACCTTTCTAAGAGCTCCCCTTTGGGTGGCTCTCCCATCCTCCCCCCTTCGGCATCTGACTGAGCGGAGCAGTCAGCGCTGCCAGGTTCCGTGTGGTGGCTTTGCTCCGGCCTGGTCCCCGCAGAACTAGGGTACAGATCTGGGAGTCCCTCTCTGGCGCTCCCTTTCTATGTTCTTATACAGCTCCCCCTTCAGGTGGCTAGTATGAACCCGTTCCGTTACTCCCCTTGCTTTGGCGCGTAACGATGACTTCCGTCTCTGCCTCCTCTCTCTTGCAGAGCGATGACCCGCTGGTAGCCCTTCGGGCCTCGACGCGATCTCCGCCACTCCTCCCTGCGGGTCGAGGGGTGCCTCCTTCTGGTCGTCAGCATCAACCAAGTACAGCAGATGCTCTCAGTGTTGGACGACTTCCCCGTCAATGAGTATTCCGGGCAGGGGCAGAAGGAGTTCCCATTCAGGTACTAACGGCCTCTTACTAACCCCTCTCTTGGGTTTAGTGCCGACCTGTCTGGATGGACTTCGGGCATGGCCCTTTAAAGAGGCTCCCATTCAGTCGGTCTAATCCCGACTAACGTCTCCGGGACCGACTGAAAGGGAACGTCTAGGTTACTTGCGTAACCCCACGTTCCCTGAATAGGGAACGGAGACGTTACCCTTCGCCATGCCCTGGAAGTCATGGATCTGAGGTAAGCTGGGAGGTAAGTGGGTCCAGCTCCTCGGAAAATTCCATACTGAGGCTTAGGCACGCCCGGCTTTATACCCGGCTGATTGCTAATCAATCACCTTCGCCTGCAAATTAATTTGCCCGTTAATATGTTCGTCAGTCGCTCTCACGGTGATTCGCTCCCATTCAGTCGGTCTAATCCCGACTAACGTCTCCGTTCCCTATTCAGGGAACGTGGGGTTACGCAAGTAACCTAGACGTTCTGTTCTGCTCTATAGAGTGTGTGCACTACCCAGTAGTCACTGAATAAAAAAAAAATATTCATCTGATAGTTTGAACCTTGTACGTGATTTTTACTAAACAAGTTTCAGGAGAAGTTATTCGAGATTTCCTCAGGTGTCATTAGTTAAGCTCATTACCACTCTCTATGTAAACCTTCACCAATCTTCTGGGTTATAAATGATGCAACGCTCAAGTAATTCTAACCCTTAACCCTACCCCTCTATTGTCTGTTTATGTGAGGCAAAGGGGTGTCCCAAATCTTTATTGAATGAAGGCGAAGGGCTAAGAAGAAGGGGTGTGTAGCCCCTTCTTAGGGAAGGCTTGAACTAGACTTCAAAACAAAGGGGTAAGATGTTGCGACCATAATGACCCACAAATGTAGATATTTTATCATCTATAAAAGTTTTTATATAACCACAAGCATTGTTTATGGTAATATTTCATATAAAATACTTGTTCACAGGTCAAGTAATTAAGAAAATGTAATTTAAATCACCAAAGTCAGGAAAAATGCATCTTTTTTTAGGCTAATTACATTACCATTACACAATAGACTCACGTATGGCACGCCAAATATTATGTTTTTTATTACGTTCATATATTTGAGTTTTAAAAACTCAAAATATACCAGAATTTTGGTACCAGAAGTTTTACCAGAAGTTTGGCTGACTATTATGGCTTTGTATTTGCTTGCTCATTCATAGCTGTAGATTTTCAGCCCTTCCTCTTTGCACTCGGTTTCAGTGGGATAGAGGAACGGCTAAGGGGTAGAGGTAAGTGAGAGGAATGGAACTCAGCAAAAGTCAACTTCAGTGTCTCCCATTCAAAAACTCTATCCACATTTCACGCCTCACCAATGACGCCATGTGCAAGTCACCGACAAAGAACATTTACAGAACATATGTAGTCTATAGAAATCAAATATAAAATGTATTTATAATTTTAAAATAAATTTTATAGAACAATATGATGAATAGTTTCTCAGATTTGGCATAATGTTGCCTTTTGCTCAAAAGAGGAACCGTGTAAGAAGAATTTCTGACCTGGAAGGAGTTAAAGAAGAGGTCGATGAAGAGTTTCGTAAGTCTCAACGGTAAAGCACCATGTGAGGTAGACTCATCGGTTACAAAGGAAAACAGGACTGAATGGATGCCCAGCAGTGGAATCAGGGTAAGTGTGGACTTGGCTAGTCTGAAAGCAAGGCAACACAGATGATTAAACAGAAAACCAGTTCAAAACACAGAGCAAATGCCACATTCACTGTACATTCCTATATTTTTAGTCACATTATTGAAGATGAGCTTGTTGTATTATTGGCTGGTGAGAACACTGTATTAAAGGGGACATGAACTGGAATTTTTGGCAAAATCTTTGTACAGTTCTTGTATGATTCATTCAGAAATGGTGTTGATTTTTATAACACATGTTTTTTTTCTGGCTCCTAAATCTTTTTGTTTTCCCCTAAAGTTTATTTCTGTGGTTAGAGCTCAGCTTCTCATCGAGTTCTGAGCCAAACCAGTGTTTTATTTTTTTAAATTTAGGGGTATTTTTTAACATTTTTATCGGGGTAAAATAGTAAAACTATTTGGATTCTTAAAAACACTGGCTTGCTCCTTGCCATCCACTTCTTTTTCAGAAAAGATTTTGATTGTAGGTAGAATAGATGTGCTAGAGAAACTATAACATGCACATATTGATGTAAATACAAAGAAAAATAGTATTGTATCGAAGTTTTGAAATCTTCTGAAAGTAATTGTCAGTGGTTGCCATGACAGCTGCAATTTTCTGGTGGATACTTGTTGGTTTTGGTAGATATTTGCAAGTATATTATTATAGTGTTTTTCTCCCAGGTGTTGAGCCCACCCAGTGTTTCTTTTTTTTCTTTTTTAAATTTTAGTGGTATTAAAATCTGATTTTTTATGATTCTTACAAACACTGTCTTGCTCTTTGTCGCCAACTTCTTTTTCACAGTAGGTTTCGATTGTAGGTAGAACAGATGTTTGGTAGCAGTATGACCCGGGACAGAGCATCTTCTTGTAATACCCATGCTCATCTAAAAAACGATTTTGGAAAATGAGTAGCCTTTGACTGATGGTATCATCAAGAGTGAAGGCTGAGCTGTGAGTATAGCCATCACCACCAGTGAAGGGCATTATTCGACATGTGTCTGTAGCTCAGGTAACTTCAGGGCTGGCTATAATAGAACAGTTAAAACATTTTGACTTTTGAAACTTTCTCCAGAGAGTTCTACCAGCTTGTTTTCTCAGTTCATGACCACTTTAAAACACGTTTTTGACTATTATTTGGATGGACTTTTCATTTAAGCACCAAAGACCCACCTGAACTTGTAGTCGGAATATCTCATTTGGTGAGCTCTCAGTTTTGACACAAGAATCTTTATGATGTGTATAAAGATGAAAAAGTTAATCTGCAAGAGAAGAAAATATCTTATATTAACACCTTTTATTCTTGCATATGCCCTTCTGGACACACAAGGATACATCTGCACACACGTCCTGCTTAAGACCATTATGTCACGTTAGCAGGGTAAGACTGACACAAGAGAAAAAAGTTGCAGGAGGAAGTGTGCGGGAAGGAAGCTGGCACTTGCCAGAATCTATGAACATCAGTCTAACAGTCCAAGCCTGTGAGAATTCAAAGATAGAAATTCCTGCCCACTCCAGGAAGACTGGACATTGCTAAATGCTCATCTGTATACATAATGGAGCCCTTAACAATTTCTGTGCAATCATGTGTAAATGTGAATTCAAAGAAGTGGAAGGGACTCTTGAAATCGTTGCTTTAGACCATAAAGAACAATTGAGATGTCGCTTCCTGATTTACAGAGAGGTGACATCATTTGGAGCTATGCTTCGTGCATTATGAAAATGACTTCAATTTTGGTTTTAGTGCTTAATGTTTGGGGGGAAAGCAATGTAATGGATGGTATTAAGAAAGATGGAAACCGCCAGGCATGAAACAGCATTGAACATTTAACCCTGGCTTGTTCTTAAGAGTCTTTCTATTAAGGAAATATAATAAAAAGTAGGTCATAGTAAGTACACCATGTATGTTACTTTGGCTATTGAATGGATGAAAATAGATGGGTAAAACCCAGCATTCAAACAGTATGCATGGGCAGATAAAAAGAGGCTAGAAAGATTTAAATGTACATTATTGATCTGGTGGGACATTGAGTGGATAAAAGGATACAGATGTAGTAGAGATGAATATACTAATGGACAGATCGATGAATGCCAGTCTACTTCAAATGAAGGAGAAAAATCTCATTTTAAAATCCCTAGGAAAATTAAATATATGAAGATTCTAACCAATATTTGGAAGGTGATGGAAAAAAAATGTGTAAATCTGTTCTAATCTGCTCAGAAACGCATGTAACCACTTGTTAGATGTTGATAAACATCATTAGATCTTATGTTATACGTATCGGTCATAATATGATACTGAAAATGAAATAATTGAAAAGGAATTCCACTGCAAAATGTATTATTCACATGCATTTTAGATCAGATATTTAGATCACAATAATTGTTTGTTTGTTCTTTAAGTAAAAGCATTACATTTACAGCATTTTTCATGTATTTAGGTGACTTTTGTTGCTTTTTTCAAGAGATAGTTGAGGATAGTTGAGTCAGAGGACTGACACTCTGAGACCCATTGACACTGTATTTATATGCTTTATTGTTTGTACATTGGACATTGTGATTTCCTTGGACTGTTGTAGAAGTGATCATTTTGAAGTGTTTTGGATATTTATATATATTTTTCAATTAAAAATACTTGCACTAAGATGTAATATAAATATAAAGTGTTGCATATAAATATTTATCTATTATCTACCTTGTTAATTCATTGTTGATATTGAATATGAGAAATGACATGATCAGTGTCTTTGCAGAGATGAATATCCTTGATTATTAATAAATTCAGAAGAGGGTCTCAAATCTGTACCCAGGATGTAGCTCTCGGTTTCAAAAAGGTTGGTGACCCCTGATTTATTCTGTATGAAATTGGATCTTAAAACTAGGTTCAATTAAATTTGAAATTTAACACAACCATATTGCTGAGAAAAAAAAGCCAACATTCTTTATTGTTTCAAAAGAGTGAAAAACTACTCATGATTGTTACAAACAGGTGGATTTAAGTGGACCAATATAGACACTTGGGGGGCTGTTTGGATGAAGTTTGAATTTTTAAAAATTTTTTAACCGGGGCCAATGTGATACTTTTCATTGATTGTAATGAAAAGCTTGTTCACTGTTGATCACTGACTGGTCAAAGGTTGAGCTCACTGATTGGCCAGAAAGAACCGTGACTGCATGGGTTTGTCAGATTTTTCAAATAAAAAAATGGCACGATCGAGGAGGTGCATAGCTTCCTTTCTCTGATCACAGGAGACTATGTCCAGCGAGAGGTTGACAGTGTGATAAGAAATTAAAAGATTTTGCATTTATGTTGCATTTCCGATGATTTCACAAAGCTAAACTGGCAGGGTAACGCATCTTTAGTGACATGTAAAAAGCACGCTTTGAAGAGATATTTGAAGGCAAACAAGTAAAGTTATGCCTCAAATAATTGTGCCAAAATCTGGTAGAAAAGTGGCATAAAAGATAATACTGACATGCTATTCAAAAACAGTTCATTTGGAGGAAAAATTTGTTATTTGAGTAAGCCCTGTGATCAGATTTAATTGATTTTTACTGAAAAAAAAAATATATATATATATATGAATTGTATCTACTATACCATTCCATGCATTGCTCTCTTTTTCCCAGTCTAAACTCCAGTAGTGTACATTATTCAGCCTAAAAGCAATGCTGAAGTGTCTTTGACTTCGATTATGGGCTCAAGTGGTGTTATTAACACTGCAGTCGATGGAAGCAGAGTAAAACTAATGAACAAAGTGTCTCTCACCAGCACAGCGAGCAGGATGGGAGATCGGATAATCCACCAGTACTCCATGTGATTATTCTGCTCCCAGCATCTGATGATAACAACAAGAAGCCAGCCTTTAATATACACAAAAAAACTTATTGGTACATCAATCAGTGATCATTTACAGAACAAAACTGTTTAAGTGAATTGGGACTATAAACAATTCATTTTGATTATTAAAGTGAATTTTGTGTTTATTTGTTTTAACTTAATGAGCTGTGCTTTGGGTTAAATTAGTTTTATAATGAATAAAGTTCTGCTTTGAGTGGCAAGGTGACGCAGCTAGTGCTGTGACCTTTCAGAGAGAACATTGCTGGTTTGAGGATCACCCATGACTATTCTGGAAAGAGTTCGATTGTTCTCACCGTGCTTGTGTAGATTTCCCCAAACCTGTTTCTGGTCATAAATGAATTTTAATAATTGAATTCTAAGTAAATGTGTGTGTGTGGGCCTGTATTGGACTGCCGAACTGTCCAGAGTGAACACCTGCCTTTCACCTGATGTAACCCCCGAAAGAGAATAAGCGGGTAAAGAAAAAGAATGAAGGAATGAATGAAGTTGTGCATTTGTATTTAATTAGTTTTAATAAATAATGTTGTGCTTTGTATTTAATTAGTTTTTAGTAATAAAGTTTGTTTTATGTTTAATTTGTTTTATTTAATAAAGTTGTGCTTTTGTGTTAAATTTGTTTAAATTAATAAAGTTGTGCTTTGTGTTAAATCTGTTTTAATTAATAAAATTGTGCTTTGTGTTAAATCTGTTTTAATTAATAAAGTTGTGCTTTGTGTTTAATCTGTTTTAATTAATAAAGTTGTGCTTTGTGTTAAATCTGTTTTAATTAATAAAGTTGTGCTTTGTGTTAAATCTGTTTTAATTAATAAAGTTGTGCTTTGTGTTAAATCTGTTTTAATTAATAAAGTTGTGCTTTGTGTTTAATCTGTTTTAATTAATAAAGTTGTGTTTTTGTGTTTAATGTGTTTTAATTAATAAAGTTGTGCCTTGTGTTAAATCTGTTTTAATTAATAAAATTGTGTTTTTGTGTTTAATGTGTTTTAATTAATAAAGTTGTGCTTTGTGTTTAATGTGTTTTAATTAATAAAGTTGTGCTTTGTGTTAAATGTGTTTTAATTAATAAAGTTGTGCTTTGTGTTTAATTTGTTTTAATTAATAAAGTTGTGCTTTTGTGTTAAATCTGTTTTAATTAATAAAATTGTGTTTTTGTGTTTAATGTGTTTTAATTAATAAAGTTGTGCTTTGTGTTTAATTTGTTTTAATTAATAAAGTTGTGCTTTTGTGTTAAATCTGTTTTAATTAATAAAATTGTGTTTTGTGTTTAATGTGTTTTAATTAATAAAAGGTGTGTTTTGTGTTTAATGTGTTTTAATTAATAAAGTTGTGCTTTTGTGTTTAATGTGTTTTAATTAATAAAGTTGTGCTTTTGTGTTAAATTTGTTTTCATTAATAAAGTTGTGCTTTGTGTTTAATGTGTTTTAATTAATAAAGTTGTGCTTTGTGTTAAATTTGTTTTAATTAATAAAGTTGTGCTTTGTGTTACATTTGTTTTAATTAATAAAGTTGTGCTTTTGTGTTAAATCTCTTTTAATTAATAAAGTTGTGTTTTTGTGTTGAATTTGTTTTCATTAATAAAGTTGTGCTTTGTGTTAAATTTGTTTTCATTAATAAAGTTGTGCTTTTGTGTTAAATCTCTTTTAATTAATAAAGTTGTGCTTTTGTATTAAATTTTTTTTAATTAATAAAGTTGTGCTTTGTGTTTAATGTGTTTTAATTAATAAAGTTGTGCTTTTGTGTTGAATTTGTTTTAATTAATAAAGTTGTGCTTTTGTGTTTAATCTGTTTTAATTAATAAAGTTTTGCTTTTGTGTTGAATTTGTTTTAATTAATAAAGTTGTGCTTTTGTGTTTAATCGGTTTTAATTAATAAAGTTGTGCTTTTGTGTTAAATTTGTTTTAATTAATAAAGTTGTGCTTTGTGTTTAATGTGTTTTAATTAATAAAGTTGTGCTTTTGTGTTAAATTTGTTTTCATTAAAAAAGTTGTGCTTTGTGTTAAATTTGTTTTAATTAATAAAATTGTGCTTTGTGTTACATTTGTTTTAATTAATAAAGTTGTGCTTTTGTGTTAAATTTGTTTTCATTAATAAAGTTGTGCTTTGTGTTGAATTTGTTTTAATTAATAAAGTTGTGCTTTGTGTTACATTTGTTTTAATTAATAAAGTTGTGCTTTGTGTTACATTTGTTTTAATTAATAAAGTTGTGCTTTGTGTTACATTTGTTTTAATTAATAAAGTTGTGCTTTGTGTCAAATTTGTACATTTCTACAAAATGCCTAAGCAAAGCATTTTTACACTTTCATCTAAATTTTTATGAAGAACCATCGGGCATTCTATATAATGGCACCATTTCACACTTTCCTAGTATTATATAATAAATAATATTTTTCTTACTTGATCAACAGCATATACTGGTTTAAAAAACTCTCTGAAGCTATGAATTGTCAGAGTCACAAACATTTGGCTTTGCTTTTAATAAACCTTTTCTTACGTGTAATGGATGTCTTTTTGATAATAAGGTAAACAGTAAAATAAAAACTAGCTCTAAATAAAGCTGGATGGTTGGTAACTCACTACAGAAGGTCAACACAAAGTGTAAAGTACAGTTAAATGTTGCACAGACTAGAGAATGTTTAGACGAGGCATAAAACGACCATCTGTAATCGGAAAATGCTGTTTTATCTCAGTATCTGGAGTGGGAGTGTAGGTGAAGCATTACATAGCTTCATCACCCACACAGGACAGCTGACATGTTGTCTTTTGCGACTGTTCGTCTTATCAAAAGGAAGGAGGGTTTTTTCATCAGCTCTAGATGGGTGAGTTCTGATGGATGGGAGGGTGGTGAGTGTGGGAGAGTGTAAACCTGTCCCTGACTCAAGCAGAGATTGTGGAGCACAGACTCACATAAACTCACTGCTGACTTTATTATGAGCATCCTTTAGTTAATGTAGTTGTATTATCAGCAATTGTTTTTTTTATAGTCTCCAAATTTCTTGAAGATTTCCGCTGTACCTAATAAAGTGGCCAGTCACAGTTCATAAGAATCTGGGGATTTAAAAATGTTAGCTAACAAACTGGTGTTTTGTTTTTGTGCCAGGTCGTAAAACATGAATGAAAGATAAAATTATGTCCCGCAAGCAGTGCCAATGGGTCATGGTTGTAAATTGTTTCCATAAAACCCCTTGGGTGAATGATTTACAGCAGCAGATTCTACAGCAAACAGTGTAAATTTGAAGGGAATGTAATGTGTCATCTGCTAGAGACCAATGCAAAACACCGGAGTGGCCTTTGCTGGAACACAGGGGTGCTCTGTGATAATTTATCATCACGAAACAGAATATCTGCACAGCTTTAGAGTTTTTGACAGTGGTATTTCACTTGTGTTCAATGTTTACGTCTTTGATTTGTGGTAAAACAAAAAGAACAGTGACTAAACACCACTGCCTGCCAAATCCCCGATCAGCAAAGCACAATGACTGCTACACAAGCGCTGGATTTCATCAGAGCCAGTAGCTATGATTCCTTCCCTACATTTATACATGCAAGTGGGATATTACATAAGAAACACAGATAAAAAGAGCTACAGAGGTTTCCTCGGTTGGCCAACTTTCACTTCTGTTGCTGATTGTTTTTACTTGTTTCTCGGGAAATGACGATCATGCACAAGTTCTAAATGAGATTTATTCTTAACTGTTAATATTTTGGAATGGAAATAAAGCCTCGCGAGTGCATCCCAGGAGCAACCTCCATCCACAAAACAGATTTGTGAATTTCTGCATAAAAAAGCCAATATAGCAAAATCAAAATTCAAGAATTCATGTATAAATATTAGGGGTGTAACGGTACGCTAAAATCGTATTCGGTTCGGTACAGTGTCTTAGAGAGTTTGGTTCGGTTCATTCGGTTCGGTACAAAACAATAAGAACTTACATAATCTTTATTTTAAAAAGCTGCCAATACATAATACAATACTGCAACTAGTTAGGATAGATTACCTATCCACATTTTCTGAAGAGAGCATATATCTGGTTATAATATCTCCAGCAGTAGAAAATGTTAGATGTGTTGCCTGCCCGATCTCCGTGGAACAATGTCGGCATACAACTTTAAATTTATCCACTCGTCTATCCCCGTTATGTATTTTAACAGAGAAGCCAAAGTGTTCTCAAACACGAGACCGTAGTGAGTTGAGAGGGTCTTCAAGCTCTGGCTTCCCTTTCGCTTTTGCCATGCCATTTTCCTACTCGCGCTCGTGCTCGTCACTCAATAGCGTCCGTGCGGAAACTCGCCTAGGAACATTGTTGCGCTGCGCTTAATATCGTGCTGATAATACATTTATATCATTTAATAAAAATACCGAACACCGAAACGGTACGCAAGTGTACCGAACCGAACAGGCCGTACCGAAACGGTTCAATACATACCGTGAACCATTATACCCCTAATAAATATTCATTCAGAAAATACGGTTTTTATTTGTAATACAACATTTGACCACCGGGTTTCCCTTCAGTCGCTCACTCGGACCTACGTTCAAGCGGCCAATCAACTACATCTACATGTAACTTCCATTGTGCAGAGAGAATTAGCATGAACAGCTGATAAGAGGCAGATGTTGCGAACCCACTGAATGAGCCAAACCCACTACACCCATGTAAAAAAGGTGGTGTAAAGTGTGAATAACTCCCAAAGTGTTGGTTTAACAATACACAGTGTTAAAAATTACACTTTGCCTATATAGTTTTACATTAACACCTGAAAACGCAAAATAAAAGTGCACCAAAATAATGACTCCGCCCACAACAACTTCTGCCTCGAGGAGAGACGATGCTATTTTGGCTGATGATGGAGAAGTGTAAAACCCCATGCCCCAAGTGTTCTTTTTTAGCCCTTTACAATCAACACTTCAACCAGTGTACTTTTTACACCCGATATATTGGGACCATATATGATCTGAGCGGTGTTAAAATGAACACTTTAAGTGTTAGATTGACACTGCTGCAGTTACAGTAACTAAACCCAAAAATTTTTGGCATTTCTACATTTAGCCTTCGAACAAGGACCAAATCGTTTCAAAGTTCAAATTAGAACAACGATTTGCTGATGGTCATCAATGTCATTCTTACATTGAAACACAGTCATGAACTGAAACAGAAACAGCTGCGTAGGAGGCTTAAAAAACTGGGTTAAGAACAGCCACTCTGCTACTAAGTTGATAGTTATTTTTTCTATGGTAAGATTGAGCACAGCAACGAGAAGTAGTTATGATGAGAGGTGTCAAGTAACAAAGGTACTTGAAGTGTCTGTAATTTAATAGAGAAATTATTTAGAAAATATTAATCTATTTTGTTAGTAATCTATTTTGTTTATTCGTGTACTTTGTTTCAGCATTTAGACTTAGTTAGTAAATATTGCACTGTTGCTGATATTCCTCAGGGCTAATGAACACCACCTCGCACAAGAATGTATCTGGAACCTTTAAACACATCCAAGAAGCTTTGCTGCAAAACAGCTGCTAGAGAAAACAGATGGACGGAAACATTTTGACCTTGCCTTGTTGTGATGGGCAGAATTTATTCACCACTTAGACAATCTACCATAGCTGATCAAAGCTACTATATACGATAAATTCAGTGTTAGGAGGAAAAAAAACATACTCTTCATTTTCGTACAAGTACTTCACAATCACCCAGGGCAACACGAATATCAGAGGGGCACCTGGGGGAAAAAGAGATGAGGCATAAACCATCTGGCACACTCTGCTTGGACATGCTATTTCTGAAGAAGCCCTTGAGTTCAGTTAATGAGTTCAAGGAGCAATAGTGTTGAACTTCTCACCCCAACCGATGCACAAGTAAATGCTCAGGTAGTTCCTCTCGGTGAGCACGGTAACCACCAGGAGACTGTGCAGGTAAATGCCCTCCACCAGGAGCCAGTAACTGTTGGCTAGAATGCTGTACTGCATCATCACCACAGCTACCCTGCAGCCTATTGCAGTCTGAAACAAACAAAGGGGCGTTAACATACATGTTTGCATTGTTTGGTCTCTAAATTGTTACTTTTGAACATTTCTACCTCTGTTACCAAACTTTCCAAGAAATAGTTCCAGTTCAAGAGATTGTATCTTTTTGTTTTGCTTCTAAAATTTGAAATATTTTTAAGATTACATAATAAATTTTACATCTGCCTTGTTTAAATGTGTGCAAATATAATGTACTATAATAACCACTGAACCAAATTTTAATGGAATTTTTGTGCCTGAACTTTGAAAAGCACAAGCCATCTCACAGGTCTTATATTTCCAACTGTTATTTCTTCTTTCCATAAAGTTGAAAAATTGTGTTCTAGTCACTTAATAGCCATTAACAAATGCTATTAGAAGAATTTCCCCATTTATTACTGACAAAATTCCGATCCTTTAAAAAATATTGTGCCCAAATCCACATTTCTGTTGTTTGTTTGACCAAACATGACGGAATCCAGAAGTAAGCACCACAAAATGTTTAATTAAAAACACAAAAACACAATTTTATATAAACACAAAACATCTTTTCTCTCTCTGATGTATTTATAGCATTTAGAGTTCCACCAAGACATTACTCTCTTGGGTCAAATGTGATTAGAATATGTACTAGAAAAATATTTTGGAAGTTGAATCACAAACAGGAAGTTGCATCACAGCTACTTTGTATACGTCAGGGTGTTATAGATCCCACTCCCTCTCTTCTTTTCTAAACCTTGACAGAACTGCTTCACTCTTTCAGATTCTCTTTTCCCCTTCCCCCTTCCCTCTCCTTTGTTCTCTGTTAGATGTTTAGCAATCAAAGTGCTTTAAAGCTAATAAAGCAGTATTTTCTATTCTTTAAACCTTGGTTCCAGTATCTTCATAATAACGGATCACCACAATATTTCGATTACAGATCTTAATAAATGCAAAGTAGAAATAAAATCTATAACCCAAACTAATGTTGCTCATATATAAAAATGACAACAGAAATGTTTAGTATGAATTAAGTGGAATTTTTCATAAAGGAAATATACCTACTCAGTTCAACTTTGTTAAATATTTTTTAGGCGTATTTTTAAAATGTATACGCATCTAGGCATTTCAATCCAGAATTTTTTTATGCAATATTCCAAAATTTGTTTAAAAATAGGTGGATGGAAACGCAACTAATTAGGTGCTTTTGGAAACAATATTGACGATGGATTTTCAAACAACGGCAACAAAGCTATCCAAAAACGAGTCTGTAAAACAGAATAAACATAATAAATGAAAAGCAAAGTTATTGAGAAACGCCAATTTAAAAATAGAACATAAATATAACCAACCAAAGCCTCAGAAATAAATTAAAGAAGCTGAATTAATTTACCGAATGGAGTTCACCAAATAACCACTTGAGGATTTGAACTGCGTATTATTTATGTCTCTGTTCATTGTTTAAAACCATGTCATAAAAAAGACAGCGTTTATTAGACCTCGTTTTTAACCAGCCACTCCACCTCCAGTTCAGTGCTGATGTCCTGACCCACGGGGAAGGTGTCAGGTCTTTCCGACAGCGCGTCTTTGATTAGGATGGATGAGGCTCGCAGGATGAAGGAGGCAAACAGGTTCATGTGGATGTTGTTTCGCATGCAGTGCAGCTTCCTGTCGGATCAGAACGCAATGAATCAAAGATTCGACAAGGATTATAGGGTTCACGGAAAGAAGTGGAGAGCAGATGCTAAACACGTTTTCAATTTCAAGTGTAAACAGCGGGAAATGATAGCAAGCTGAGTAGAATGTTACCTAAATGCCACCAAGATGCCTAGCGCCAGGACCAGCGCCCCTAAAGACAGAGAGTAGCCCACGGTGTACATGGTACGAAACTGGCGGAGGATCCGTCCATAGGGTTGCTGCACAAAAAACATTCGAGGGTAAAAAACTCAATGCCAAACCATGTCCTCACTGGGTTTAAAACAACTAAATCTATACTTTATAACTATAATATCTGGGGATTTTGTTCTGAATTGTGGTAAATCTGGATGTTCGCGGAGTCTCAAAGTTTTAAAAGTTGATAAATAAATTCTGGCCTTAAAAGTATTTAAAAAAAAATCGAAATTGTATTAAATATAAAAGTCTATTTTATATTTATAGTACATATTTCTTTATGTTTTTTTTTATGGAGATTTTTGTCCTTAAAAATATGTCTGCATTTAAGACGTAAATAAAGTTACAGTAAAATATTTTTGTAGATTAAAATCAGCAGTAAATATATAGATAACCACACAGTGGTTTACAATATGGTGTGTAAGTTTAAGTGTTTCATATTTTGTGTTTTACACAAACAAATATAAATTGCAAGGTAAATTAAAATGTGAAAAAGTGCGCACCCGTCTTTTAGTTAACAGACCCCAAATCAAAGTCATCTAGTGGGGAAAAGAAGGATGGATATCCCTTGGAAGTACAAGACCTGTGATATGGCTTGTGTTTTTCAAAATTTTGGCTCAAAAAATACAATGGCACAAAAAAACGCTTGGAACCGTGTCTAATGTTTAAGAGATGTTCACCTGTTTTTTATATAAAATTTTACTTTATTATTCACTATTTCATGTTTTTTCTCAACAATTTTGGTTTTTGTTATAAAAATGTTTAATTAGATACAATTTTTTAGAAACTTTCTTGACCAACATTTATTAGTTTGCATTTCGTGCAGTTAAAAGCATAGGAGGAACATTTTACCTCAAAAAATAATTATGGGATTGTTTTGGTCCTCAACAGTGTGTTTGAGACCCTTGTTCTATAGATTTAAATGCTAAAACTTCTTTTACATAAATGTTTCACTAAGGTCTTAATATAATTGTTATATACTTGTCATAATATAATAAGTTTTGATGGTCTTGAAAATTATACCTACATTTCCTTCATTGATGGTCAGTTCAAAACCTTTTTACCTTAAAACATTCTGTAGCTAATGTGAAATTATTGAAAACACAGATTCAAGAGAAATACTCCAAAAGAAGATCCACGTGTTCAAACAGGAAAAGTCTTCATTCTGCTTGATTTGTTCTGACACTAAAAGCCACAAGTCAGAGGCAGATTTCACAGAAAACATGTTTGAATTTTCTGACCTCACAGGAGAGAAAAAGAGCTATGTGAACTTTAAGACTTTAGCCCTTAAAGGTTTATTTTGTGGTTTTTCACATGGCTTCATGCTCTATTTCAAAATCTTCCCTATATGTAGATTGATCCATGTGCACAAATTTGGTCTCAATATAAAAAAAGACCTTTTTATTAAAAAGGTTTTATTATGATTTGCATTGCATTAATATCTGATAAAATAAAATCAATTAAAAAAGCTTTTACCATTTTTGATTGGGGGAATCAATTTAAGTGAGTCTGAGGCATGGTAAAGATCATCGGGGTGAGGAACCAAACCCAGGTCGCCCTGCAGAACTGCATATTTCATATGCATCCAGCTCACCGGAACCCCCTTTGACCAAAATATGAACGATTTCTTCATTTAGACTCGTTTTGGTATCAGTCGAGTATTGCCCCCCCCCCCCACACACACACACACACACAGGGACAAAATATGTTGCTGAGAAAACCGTGTTTTAATAGCTTTATACAGATATTTTGCTTAAACAAGAATATAGTAAATACATTTTTTTCACACAATGAAAAACTTTAAATGGCACACAAACAAATTATAAGCTGCCATGTCTACATTTAATAACTAAAACAAAGCCATTTTAAAAAATAAAATAATGTTTATGTTCATATGTGTGTGAATATTGTGTATGAGACTCACCATGTTATCACGTGAGAGACATTCACTTGCATCCTTCTGTTTGTTGTACTGTCCATCTGCATCACACTCCACATATACCAGCCCATGACGCACTGGATACACATGTCCCAGAACAAACACTGAGTATTAGAAAAGCCATTTTATACACAAAAAATCTACTTTTTCTGGTGTTTGTACACTTTGCCTTCAACCCAGCATCTATTTGTAAATAAGAAGCACTTGCATGGATTTGTTTTAGGATTATAATCTGGAGTATGGTCCACCAATTAAACCAAACAGTGTATAATGAACATCACACATGGTTGAAGGCCAGTCATTAACTGAATTTTAAACAGCAAAACTCCATCAAGTTCTCTTCCAGGCAGAGATTTGAAGTGTGCTGTTCAAGCTGTTTTGAAGCGCAATAAAGAAATATAATACTGAAGATGCCAAGGAAACTTCAAAAATGGAAGATGTCCAGCAGTGCAATCCGGTCAGAACTTTGAGAAACTAGTGAGTTTTCTTTGCGCTGTGCTTAATATAATGGACTTGTGGCTTTTTGTGAAAAAACTTGACTGGCGTTTATCACAGTTTTAAAAAAAACTAACAAACCAGGACTGCATTACATGGCAAGTATAGTGTTTTGTGGAAAAATGATTATGGGCTTTCAAATGTGAAAAAAAAATACACTTCAAATTTTGCACTTTTTCAAAATGGCGTTTATCGCATTTAAGATCCACACTCCTCATATAGATATATATGAATAAATTACTGAGGCTATTTGAGATCCAATGTCAGGTTTTGTGCTCTCATTCATCAGTCTGTTTTATCTCCTTAGCACAAATGAGGTCATTTCACTCATCACCATACGGGTCACTTGTGTCATTTATTATATTTGAGATATCTTTCCTCCGTGCTTCAGCTTGCCGCCAGACCCATCCTGCTCCGTCTGTTCCTTTCTGTCTGACCGTCTTTGCTCATTCTCTATGCTGAACTGGAAGCCGGAGAGTTGTGCTCAGCATCACTGCTAGCAGGACTTTATCTTTCCACCCTTTTTTTCCATAGTGGTGATATTCTTTTTGTTTGATGATATTCTCTTTGCGCCCCCAGAAGAAGGCTGGCTATCTCATTTGTTTGTATTATTCCTGTTTTGCTCAGCATAATAAATTTGTAGACGTGTCTCCTGGCGTTTGGGTGTTATTTCGTACACGTCATCCAGATGAATCTCTACATGAAATACAGATAGCTCCTAGCTCAACTTTCCTTTCTTTGTTGAAGGAAATCTGAATAATGCTAATAATCTCAGATTTGTTTTATGGTCTAGAGAAAGGGTGATATTTTGAGGATTGAGGTACAGCAGTGAGGTAAATGAGGATGATGGAAAAAACTTATTCAACGCAGAGGAATGAACATCAATCTCTTTCATCTAAAAAAACCCCACCCAAATTAAAACTGAACTTTGTTTTTATTGTGGAATAAAAAGTGATTATGAAATGCAGTGAAGAATTCTCACCTTCCTTGTGCCAGGGAAGGTACCAGGGGCACGGCACACTCACTGTGGTGTTGGGCAAGGCGTCTGGCCAGCAAGCGTACCGGTCAAATGTCCTATTGCACACCACACCTGCAGTAGAGATGTTTACATCCACAATCAAGCACTGCTTGAACAATAAAAACTGGTCATTTTCACTTAAACAAAACCAATGGTTTTCCTTCAAATTTGTACAGATATATGACAAGGGTCAGACAGTGTGTTGCCTCAACACACCAGCTCCTTGTGATCTTTCCTGGACAAACAAATTGGTAACCCCTCGTCTATTGTCTTTGTCCGCTAACTGATGTGAGACCATAGACACGAGAGATGGCCAGATCTTTTGGATGAGGTCTTGGGTTTAAGGCATGTTTCTAAGGCCAAGACCCTGAGGCCATTTTACTGCTGCGCCCAAACAACCAATGGCATGTCGTTTTGCATAGGGTCATGTTTTGAGGTGTGGAAAATCTGCTAATATCACCACAAAAACCGACCAACATGTAACAAGTTAGGATTCACAATACGTGAGATAACTCAAAAAAAGAAACAACCATGAGGCATCAGACCCCCACAGCACCTAAAACACAGAGTAAATAAGTGGGAAGGGGAACTTGACTCCAAAAAATACTTTAAACAAAACTTCCTGGAAGCCTTTTAAAGCGTATAAACCATACACTTTGTATACTTTAGCAAATACAATGAAAACCTCAATCAACCTCCAACAAGCAATCCAGATACTGGTGGCGGGGGAGGGGTGGGTTAACAGATCCTGACTACATTTTTAGAGTAGATGTTTTTGTTTAGTTACATTATCAAAAAATTCATCAATAAAGGAAATATATTCAGGCACAACATGTGACCTACAAGCCATCTCACCTACCACAACACCAGCTTTCACCCACATCTGGAACTGGGATAGCATTGTATGCTACATGGTATAGAACCTGGGACATTAAAAGGGCCGTATACAAAACCTGAAGATTAGCATAGATGACAATTTTTGACAGAGTAAGAGTTAGTTTTTAGAAAATTAAAAGGTGTCTACTATAATTTTGCTGTGATGGACTGGCGACCTATCCAGGGTGTACCCCCACCTCTCGTCCCCAAAATGCACTACAGAGGTGCAGAACCTTGTGACCCCAAAAAGCAGGATTTTAATGATTGATAACTTCCAAATTGCTGCATATATCTTCAAATGTGACCCAGAACTGATTCAAATTTTTTACACTTTTCATAGCAACATGCACAAGGTCGCCAGGAGGTTGTAGTAGAGCGAAGTGGAAAGGATGGATGCAGGTGAAATATTCTTGCTCACAGAAGCTAATTCCCCATAGAAGATAGTTTAAATTAAGTGTCAGTAAATTAAAAATCATTCATGAAACATTAAAATATATTTCTATTGACTGTATATTAAAGTGATTTCACTCAACAAAAAAATCTTTCGAAAACCTTTTTAATATTTTTTTCACTAAATATTAAGTGATTTTAATCAACAACTGTCAAATCTACTCATTTTAATTAAGCTAATTGAACAAACAACAAGGATGTTATTTTATAGTTCTGTTTACCCGAATTGGACCACCATTACTCCACTGTGTCACTTTCATATTTTTCTATTATTTTTAAATGTAATATTCTCATACACTGGACCTGTTTTAAATTTGGCACATTGCTGAACGATACACTTCAAAGCTAGAATCCCCCCATGATTTGTAAAAAAATGGTCCACACAGTTAGCCTCGTTCTTCAGAGAGGACAAGGTCTGTGCGCGACGTGACCTGAACTTGATGTTAACACACAAACACACATGATCTGCTGCAGCTCCTTATGGAAGATGCTGAGACACTGACCTGTCACTGGTGCTTCTCTGCTCATGTTTCGGAAACACTCATCTCTGTACATCATCCATCTTTCCATCATCGTCTTGAGCGATACAGCAGATGAAACCTGCAAGGAACAATCAGTAATCACACGTGAAGAGGTTAATGGTGTCACCTCAAATGTTATTTGTATTTAGTTAAATTTTTACAAATATTTAGCTGTCAATGCTAAAAAAAAACTCTCAGATCCCTTAAAAATAAATTTTACTCTATAACTTTGAACTCTGTATTGGTCAATTTCTTCGAAACCAAACAAAATGAAATATACATCATGGACAGTTACCAAATAACCACAGACTTTGTAATATTATGGTTTGTTATTGAATATTAATTAAATAAAAGAAAACGCAGCTTTATTTAGCTTAAACATTGTTCAACTAAACACAGCACTGCTATGAAAAACTAAACACAGCACTGCTATGAAAAAAGAGGGAGGAGGAGAGGATAGGGAAAGAAGAGCTGTGAGAGCCAGTAGCCCTCTCATGATCTGAAAAAAGGGAGAATCTGGTTGTGCTGCTTTATTTAAGTAGCATGTAACTTCCTGTTTGTTTTGTATTTTCTGTTTTATCTCAGAAATCATCCCAACAATACAATTATGAATATTATTTTCTATTGCAGAGTGTACAGTCCATAAACACTACCGAGAAATGTAGTTAAGCTAGTAGCGTCACTAATTGTAGAGACACAACTCTACAACACTGATTTTTTTATTACACCTCCCTAAACATTGCTTCCAATGTCTTCATAAAAGTGGATTATCACAATATTTCTCAAAAAGATCTTAATATAATTTTCTTTCCATTTTCCAATTCCATTCCAAGTAATAATTTTTTTTGCATTTTATATATACACCATACAAGACTCAACCTCTGTTTCTACTGTATTGGTTTCACTAAAGGGTTAACTCCATCAGTTTACACTATATAACATTGATTTAAAAAGTTAGGATAAGTTAGGATTTAAAAACTTTGGTTTAAAAAAATTATAATAATAAATGATTTTAAACACTGATTTTAATGTGCTGTTTGTTGGGTAATATTTGAGGAAACATTAACTGAACATTTATTTTACTGCAAAAATATTTTCATAATTAAAAGATTAGCTGACCTGGACACAGGGGGACAAACTGAGCAGAGTCAAAAGGAGGAATACTTGTGACATCCCTTCTTCCTGCTGATGATGACACAAAGGGGTGGGGGGTGCCCAAGGACTGACGGGACACTCTCACCTCATAGGATGCCCTCAGCTGTAACCACACAACCTAAAAACAGACACATGGTAAACAGTAATCACACAGAACCTCATTTGTTAGCCTCGATTTTACTTTATTTGTATTTAATTTTACCACTTTTATACCCTTTATTGATATCCATAAATCATCTCAAACACTGCCATGTGAAAATGTTCATTAGAATGTCCTTTGACTTGAAATTACCTTTGAAGTTGATGGTTGACTAGTGATGGAACATCACTTTGTCCAAAAGGGAGCTGTATATGCTTCGTTCATATAAAGTTGATGTGATTTAGTTATTTTTTAACATGGTTTCAATTCTTACCATCATAGCGTATCAAAATTAATATCTTAATGCTATACTAAAGTGTCTAAATTGGAGGTTACCTCGCTAGCTTGGAATTTCAGCTTCTGTGAGCCAGACCAAACCAATCATAGAATTTCAATTGATTCATTCAATTTCCTGTTTTTTTATTTATTTTTTTTTTTAGAGAGAAGAAGTGGAGGGATGTTGCGCATGTGCCATAGAACGAATCCTTCTCCAACTTCAATTGTTCTTCCAGAGTCACATCAAAGATCCGTTCAAATATGAACGAATCGTTCAAGAACGGCACGCCACTTTGAGCATTTTTTGCCTCTCCGGAAATCTTTTGCGGAATACATTTTCTAAATGTGATAAGCTCCACAGAACCAATTATTAAAAGAAAACGTAAAGTGCAATTAAGAGCCAGACGCCTGGTGTATGGCAAGAACACAGGGGCTGATGACCGGACAGTGGACACATCCTCATCGCAGAAGCCTCTGGGTACAAAAAGGTCACAGACTGTTGACCATGTCGCTGTCTTTGCTCCGAGCTCTTGTTTGTGTGATGAAGCAGATATTTGCAGACAGGAAACACAGACCCTTACACGACCTCCAGTTCAATTACATATATGATTCAGAGAGAGCAAAAAACTGCTTCAAAACAAACTTTCCTCTCAGTAAGAAACCATTGGCTTAATTGGTACCATGATGTTTCGTGGGGATTCTGGAGAGAGAAATTAGACTTTGGACATGTTGGCTCTCAATGTTGGAATAAATGTGTTCAGCGCAAGATTTCTTAGATAAACTAAAATATATACATTTTATAATTATTTTAATGTATTTGTAGTTAAAGTTTGCTGCTACCCAGAATCCAGTAACAGTCACTCACCAGTTTATTAGTCCTCCTTGCTCCTTTTTTCTTCAGCTGTTGTCGGAGAACAGAACGAAATCTGAAACGTTTCTGCAAAAAACACCTTTACCATGGAAACATTTTTGGCTAAAACGTTTCAAATTCCATTCTGTTCCAGTCACTGGTGGCAGGATTTGTAACTTCAATGCAATATGTGGCATTGTGGGGATAAAATTTAAAAAATTTTACTTTTCACGCAAAAGACGTTTAGAAATGTTTGTAAATCCATGTTTCTGAATCATCTTTGGTGATATCATTTTTCCAGCTAATGATAGTGGGAAACCATATAAACAGCACGATTATTGCAAAGGTGTGTCTTGGGCTGGCTGCAACAAAGGGACTACTAGACTGCTGGAATGTCCACCAGAGCTGTTGCTGGGGATTTCAATCTAGAATTACCATCTCATTTGAGTATTTAAACAAAAGAAGAATTTCACATTTAGTATTTTAATAAATATATATATATATATATATATATATATATATATTTTTTTATATATATATATATATATTTTTTTTCAGCTTTTATTGCATCTCATTTTTAAAAAAGCAGGATAAGACCCAGGATAGACTGATTTCACATACGCGGACAACAAGAAGACTTTGTGCTTTAAAGGGGCAAAATGTTTATATATATATATATATAAAAAAAAATCATTGGTTTAGCCGCATTCAGTTAGCAAGATCTTCATTATAATTGGTATCTTTTCTTCCTCTTTTTTTGAAATCCGTTTAGTCTGGAATTCAAAGTTTCAATGTTCACACTAGAGCAGAAACAAAAAGCTGCACAACCAGATGCCGTGAATACTGCTGATAAAAATATGTGACTATAGCTGACAAACTAACAAGAAACAAGACACATGTGAGAGGCAGGCAGAAAAATCCCATCTGGCCCAGAAGAAAAAAACATCATGATGAAGTCTACAGTGATAAACAAAATCTGTAAAGAAGATCCAATACCAGGTTTTTCTTCTGAATTTTAAACTCTTTTCTATTTCCTTCATTCGCTTATTCCATCAGGGTCAAAAGGTTTACCTGGACTGGCTTATCGCACTGCCAGGACACAGCAGCTGCTCACGGGTGTTCCACAGGGTTCAATTCTTGGTCCTCTACTCTTGTCGACCTACAAAACCACAGACATGGCTTCCCCTACCATTGTTGTGCCAATGACACTCAACTCCACCTGGCTTTCCATCCTGATGACTACTTTTACAACTAGCAAAACAAACTGTCTGAACATCATTTCAACATGGATGAAGCCCCATCATCTGCAACTCAACATTGTAAAGACGGAACTACTGGTTATCCCTCAAACCCCATGATGAACTAAAATCCTCAAAAATCTCCCCCTCTACCTCAGTCTGGAATGATCATTGATAAATCAGCTTGATCATTCAGATTTGCTCTGTTTAACATCAGAAAGGTCAGACAACTCCTAACAAAGGATTCAACTTAACCTCTAGCTCAAGCACTGGTCATTTCTAGACGGGACTGCTACAATGCTCTTCTCTCTGGACTTTTTTCCTGTGCAGTCAGGCCCCTTTAAATGTAATTCTCTTCCAGTCCCGATGCAGGAAAGCAGTGTCTTTATATTGGCTCCCAAAAAAACAGCACAAAAAAAGGCTTCGCATTGGAAAAATAGCAGTTTCAATAGGATTCTAAGGTTTCAAAGGTTTGTGGTGTCATTAGAGGATATTAAGGATTAGTGATGGCACAAATAAAGCCCTTTATGGACATTGATAATCATAGAGCAGGTGTTCATGCACTCCAAAAAACCAGGTTTTCATAGACTTTCCATAAAAAAATAGTTTTCAAAAAATTATTTCAGGTCCTCTGGTCACCCTGTCCTTAGGTTGCCTTTAAACTTTATTCTTATTTAACTTTCACAAAGTTTTCAGTTAATCTTCAAACGTTCTTTTTCAGAAGACATATCTTCAGCCGACATCCTGAGATTGTTTTAGTGAACCTATCATTTCTGCCTTGACCCATTCAAATATTTTTATAAAAAGTCAGTTAATTGAAATGCAGGAACCGTTCCGTTGTACCTACATCGCCCACAATGCCTCTCCTCCAGACGAAAGGCTCAATAGATCACAGAAATGCTTTATAAGGGGCACTAAAGTAAATCTTGTTCTTGTCATCCAGCAGAAATCAATCTGAATGATGAGTTAGTCATAGCATTACTCCTCAAAGGCACTTCAGAGATGAGGGCAGCCTTTAAGCCGAACAGAAACCCTACAAACATGAACCAGCCAAAGTTCACTTTTTAATTTTTAAATTAAAATGGTAACAAATATTTTAAAAAGGGCAAATAAAACAAACCAATTAAAAAAATTCTTGTCTACATAAAATGCATAAAGGGATTGCAAATATATTTACAATAGTGATCTTTATAAAGATTAGTTGTTTTAAGCATGTTTGACAAAATACATATTTGAGCTATTTATATTGAACAATGCAATCACTAAAAAACTATTAATATTTTAGTTGACAAAATTGCTCTATTGGACTGTAGATACATGAGGGATTCCTAAGCCAAAGTAATTAATTGATGGTCATTCTACAAGCAAAACACAACTTAAATAAAAGTTAAATGTTTTGAAATTAGTCCAATGGTTATAAATTTTGCATGTTTTTTTTTTAGCTAAAATATGTCAAAATGTCTCAATACAAAATTGTCCCAAAACTTATAGTGGAGCTACTGGAAGATATCATCTAGGAGCTGAGATGTATTTGCATCTAGGAGTGATTGTGATTCTAGTCACTTCTGAAACTTCTTGTTTTATGTAATATTTAGGAGAAAATTATCCTTTACTCACTTTTAAAACAAGAAAGATAATAAAATTAAGTCTCTCCATCACTTAAATGGAGAGACTTTATTTTATGACTGATAATTTGAGTATAAAAGACTTAATATTAACATTAACACTGCCCCCTAGTGATGGTAAATCAAATGCTCTCATACAAATCAAACTAGATCCTAGCCTTCATAACTTTGTGGTCTCAAAAAATTTAAAATTGGTAAAAATAGTGTTGTAAAATATTGTGATGCACATCGTATCATGGTTGTAAGATTGCAGTGTGTATCGAATCGTGAGCAGAGTGTATTGGTACACCCTTCTTGATAATGTCTAAGAGTTTAACATTTATGTCTAACTTTGTTCAAAGAATAATCTTTTGATTGATCTCTAATCTTTTCAAACTAGTTAAAACAGTCTAGTGTTAGCGTTTGCTAACATTAGAGTATGTACTAGCCCCCAATGCTAATAACTGTTCTTTCTGTTCATGGAGGTAATTATGATGTAAATGATTATGATGTAAAGTATGAGAACATATCCTTTGTCTTGTATTTTTCATTCATTCTGTTCCTTTTTGCGCGCAAAACTATCTTGCTACAAGTCTCTCATGCATTGACAAGCACACTTGAGTGTTCTTTGTTAATAAAAGAATTTCTTGGGAGAAAAACGGAAACTACAGCAGTGACCGAATGTGTTTTAGTGGAATAATCTCCTCAAAAATACAGCAACTTTATAAATCTCTGATGTTAATTTCAAGAAAATAACCATAGGCACAGATGCTGTTTTATCTAATTAAATTAAGCCACAGGCAGTGTAAAACTGGGAGTTGAAAGTGCATATATATATATAATACCATGTGGCTTAAAGGATGTAAGTAATGAGATACAACACACACAATTAACAGCGTGTGAGCTCTTTCACGCAGCCCACAGGCTTTGATTTTCACCTCAGCAGAACTTTCAGATGACTGTCAGCAAAATATTCTCTCAAATCAGTCTTTCAATCTGAAGGATTACTTTAATCTTTGTTTGTAGTTAGCATAAATAAATATATTTCATATTGTATTGAAATTACAAGGCCCAAAATGTTATTGAACAAACATAAACAATTACACCAAATTCAGCTTGATCAATTTGGTCTCAATTTGCTATTCAATGTACTGCATGTCGTGCTACATTGTTGAGTCATTTAGTAATTTATATATTATACATAAATTAAAATATTTTACTCATTTGGCAGAAGCTTTTATCCAAAACAACTTACGTTTTGAATAAATGAACACATTTTCTGTGCTTTCCCTAGGATTTGAACCTATATTTGCGTTGTTAGCGCAATGCTCTACCAACTGTGCTACAGGAAACCTATATTTATGTATATTTTAGGTATTGTTAAAAAAAGTAATATATCTATTAAACATGGTCTCAGAATTAAACAGCTTTATTTAATGGAAATTCCTCTCTCAAGGGTTTTCCATTGGTCTGTACTATTTCAGTTTTCTGCTCAATCCATTTAGAAACTAAGCCATGAGAGGCTCTTTAGCACCAAGCAGCTACATTTGAGTTTTTCACTCAGAGAGCCCTACACAAAATCCTTAAATTACGCTTATTTAAGGACTATTTTTTATTCTGTACCATTGGAAAGAGACAGTCATGAACATGAAAACAAACCTCTCCAACTAAAACACAAAGCCGTGCCACTGTGAAGGGCACAATGAGAGCCTATGAGGACAAAACAAGGTAGTTGTGTCCCAAAGGTTTTGTCAAACAGCAAAATCTGTGATGCCTTGTTTAATAATGTGACAGATATGGACTGAAACTCAAAAGTGTTTAGGTGCAAATGAAAAAACAGCTGTTCTGCTTTGACAGTGTCTCACACATTTTCTATTAAATGTCAGACTTTTAAATTGAAGAGGTTTTGAATAAAAGTCTCAGTCAAAGATCAAAACCCAACTGATCTAAATCCTTATGACAAGCTCAATTTGACACTCAACAGTGTTTAGTCAGGAACATACATTTCTCTTAATTCACAAAGTATCAACATCTACAGTCTACAGGGGGAGCTATAAGGCCAATTAGAAATATGGTGTTGGAGTCATGTCCTTGATTACTTCTCCCAAAATACATTATATAAATGACACATAGTGAAACGGAAGAAATATATGAAAGAAATCTTCATTCATGTGATACTAGGCCATGATTCTATAATTAGGATATATTTTATTCGATAATTAACAAAACTAAAACAAACAAACAAGCAAATAACAAAACTTGCAAAAAAAGGAGAAACATTTACTAAATGTTGCATTATAAAGCCATTTCATTTTAGTGCACGACTATTTTACATTTTAAGGCAAAAAAAATTAACTATACAAATCTTTCTACACATTTTACTACACAAATCATGTTTCTCCCTTTCTGCAAAGATATTTAATGTAAATACAAAAAAAAATTTATGTAGAACATTGAACCGACATTTTTCCTGCTATATACATTACTCAAAATCAATTTTAACCAATAAAACATTTTCTTTTGCATCCAATTGTCGAATGAACAGTTTGAAATAGCTCTGCTCCATTTGGAACATCATCAGAGTGAGAAAAAAGTGAGAACTTTTCATTTGTGGTTGTAGTAACCTTCTAAAACCACATCAGATGTTTTAAATGGAGGGTGATCTAACATTTATGCATAGAAAAATCTAACATACAAAAGGCTTCTAAATGTTCAAAAAAATGAGGACACAGGGTAAATTCATGTTCATTCAAATGTGATATTGTGTTGTAACGGATAAACGAAACCTGTCTATTTTGGTACATCTCAGAGTATATTTATCTACAGAAAATCATCCAGCCAGACACAGTGACCCCAAAACCCTTGTGCCCCCTAGCACTGTTCAATAGGGATTCCAGCCGATAACAAAGAAAGTTCCCAGCAGGTTTCTTTCCAACTGGCTTGAGCCAGCAAGCTTTCCATGATCTGATTAGGAGCTCATAGAGGATTCAGAGAAAACCCATGGCATGAACCAACATGTTGACACGGATCTACGGCAGTGTGGAAGGTAGGAAATGCCACACACCCCTGTCACATGCTCTTGCTTCATCCAGGTTCAGATTAGTGTCACTGCATCTGATTCCCTTTGACTACTGCTGACTCTATCTACATCTAATGCTGACTCCGTTTCCATCAACCACATTTCTGAAATGCCCCAGATGAGGCTTCAGGGCTCTGTTTCAACACAGCTGAGCTGACTTGCTTTCTTCTGTCCTCAAAGACAACTTCAAACATTAAGTCCATGTACACGAGGCAGCTGCTTCATTTGGACATGGGTATAAACACACTAAATTAATAATAAATGCAAGTCTGCCATTATTTACTTACACAACAATTAATGCTAACGTCTTTAAGTGTGTTTTGTCTGTTGAATATCACATTCTGGAAACCAGTAGTCATTTCTGCACGATGTATTTGGTGTCCCACAAAGTTCAGTTTTTGGACAACATTAAATTAATATGTTGTGTATGTTACTGGCAAAGTGAGAAATTCTGGTACTCTATATAATGACTAGGTATTGTTTAGAAGGCTAAAGAGTTTTGGCAAAATGTGTGTTTTTGGTGTTGAACAATTCTTTGGCTTTCTACAGAATGGCTGGTGCACCGTTTACACCAAGTGTTTAAAGGGCAGAAGAGGAGAAGCATTTATTAAATAAGGTACATTGAATACTTGAAGAACTAAGGTCACCGGAGTTCAGCCTGTTATGGTTCTTGAACCTGCACTCCATACAATGACTCTAGAACCCATGGGACAGAAGGATGACGGGAGAATTTACACTATATTTAAAATCACATTTAGTCAGTTCTTGCTTTCCCTGGCGTTCAAACCCGAAACCTTTGCGCTGCTAGCGCAATGCTCTAATGACTGAGCTACAGGAAAGATACGGGCTAGAGATAATTATGTCAATATCCACAGAGCAGTAGCATATGCAATCTTGCGATAAATATTGAAGCATGTGGCACTAGTGTTCCTTGCCAGCATAGCACCACAGAGAACAGTGGCTGGGGCGATGTGGTGAGGGATATTTTGCTGGCAACATGTACAATGCCTAGGAAATATAAACAAATGTAGATGTAGGCATTTTTTATCATTTTAACTTCTCATTCAAAAAATTGCCAGATTGCACGCATTTCTGCATCATATGTATTATCTATTTTATCAAAGATACCCAGTTGTATTTACTTTAGAGATCAGACAGTGCTACAAATTGTTGGTATTTTAAATTTAAAGCTGAATAGGTTTTGTGACAAGTTCCGGTGTTTATCAGTATTCCCATGGCGAAGCAAGGAATTAACAGGTTGAGTATAAAAAGAGCCCAAAGAGACAACTAGTTTGAGCTCTGTCTGGTGTCTGATGGTCCACTAATCTGTTGATCTCTCCGCTTGTGCCTCAGAGTCAACGTTAGTGTGTGTGGCAGGTAAGAACATGCAAAGCTAGGTGTCTGGAATGCCCCACAAAGCCCTTAAGTAAGGTGAAGGGGAGGCAGAAGGGGGAGCTAATAGAGGAATAATGCTTGATTACTTCTCCTGAAACACATTATATAAAAGACGCACAGTGAAAAGGAATGAGAGAAATATTCATTCATGTGATACTAGGCCATGATTCTATAATGGCATATTTGTATTCAATCATTAACACAGATATAATTTCTGTTAAAATAAAATTAATTGAGAGCTAAAACAAACAAAAAAAATAAATAGAGAAAAACACAAAACAATTGACCAAGTGTTGCATTTTAAATCGGCTTTAGCCAAGCCATTTCATTTAAGTGCACTGCTAAAGAGACAACTAGTTTGAGCTCCGTCTGATGTCGAACAAACATTGCACTAATCCGTTGCTCTCTTTGCTTGTGGCCCTGAGTCAAGCAAAAAACCCAAACCGTGAAGGTTCTGAAGCCAGCACTACTTGGAATAGCCACGTCACTAACAATAACCTGGGATTCTCTGCACTTCACGTCTACCTCGTTTTTTGATGCACATTTAACATTGGTTTGATCTTTTTTTGCTTTTTTGGAGTATATGATTTTTTTATTTTGATTTAAAAAAAACATTTAGTCCTACTTTGAACTGTATTTTTTTGCATTTCAAAGTTTGTTGTCGAATTATTGTGTAATGCAATGAAAAATATATATGTTAAAAAAAACCCTGGCATTGTACTAAAAACCAAAATCAAGGATTGCCTCAAAAAAAAGGGTTTAAGTCCTGGCCCGTGGTGTAGTGGACGGTGCGCAGGGTGACGGAGGTTCGAGTCCTGAGCCTGCTGTTTTCCCATCCCACCTCTCTCTCCCCCTTTCTTCCTGTCTCCCTCTTCTGTTCTATCTGTTCAAATAAAAACCAATAAACATATTTTAAAAAAAGGGTTTAAAAGGTAATTTATTGGAGCAAATTGTAACGTAGTAAAAAAGCACTCAAAAGTGAAGGCAAGTGAAATGAGGAAAACATGTTTCTAAAAAATGACAAAAGTTTTTTCTCTATGATTCATGTCTATTGTTATCTTGAGCCTCAACACTTTAAAACACCCACGCTGAGTCGAGTAGGCAGACACTTAAAAATAAAATCAACTATTGTTCTCTTCTTGATTCTATTATAATAGCATGAGTAGCCATCGGGTTACCAAGATGAGAGTGATTTAAAAGAGATTGATCTTTCAACTCTAAAGTTATAATAGAGATTTGCTTTTACTCTATTTTAAATCAGTTCTAAATTACAATTTTATAGTAAGGGAAAGTAGTTGACCCAACAGAACAGGTAATGGTTTGCACTTATGAGGGAAATAAGAATTTGACCACTTTGTTGTTCACTCTGTTGGCAGTGAAAAAGGGATAGACGTTTTAAATAGCTAGCACCAGGTTTGCACACAAGGTTTTTCCTATTTCTCTTTGCAGATCACCTTGATGCCATTAATATCTGGAGGGTCATGTGTGGAACTTGAAACCTCAGCTCACCTTTTTGTATTTATATAAAAAGACTGTGTGTAAAATTCTGCTTTCTATTGTAATAAATACTTGTTTAACGGAATAAACTAAAAATTGAGGGGTGAGGTGTACCTACAATGTAAATAAAAGATCTCACCATTCTTCGTAAAATGGAAAACTCCAAATACTTATTTTCCGCACATAATCTAATAGTAATGTTATGCACTGAAACCTCAATATGTGTTAATACATTAAGTGATGGCACCTATCAGATAAATCAATATTAACTGCCCCACTGATGTACGTAATCATTTAAAAATCATTTACTTACAACTGAATAATATCAGTATAGTGTTGATCAAACTGGTTTTTCAGCTTTAACCAAGGCACTGATAAAACCTTCTACGTGTTTTTTTTAGCATAAAACCAAACAAATAAAAGCATTATCATACATGCAACATTCATCTTTTGTTCTGATAAAATAAAATAAAAACAGAGGCAGATGCTCAACGCACAGTTGTGTTCTAGTTCTCCCACAATCATTTGAGAACTAACCACACCTCAGCTGAGAGATTTGTTTATAACACTGTCTAATAACATATTTTTGAAGCTAGCATTAGCTTTTAGGCATCTGGCAACACTGCATGACGGAAATTATACCCCATAGTGGTCAATGCTTTCTGGACTAGTGTCTTGTTTACTAAACAGGTTTCGCGTTATCAGTGGTTTCCATGACTGAGAGGGATGAGCAATACAACGTGTCCAAGCAAACCTGTGCCTGGGAAGAGTTTAGATAATACTCTTCTTGCCAAGGGACTCACATTTTAAAAAGGTTTCCACAAGCCTTTAAGGTTTTCAATCACTGCACCTGAATGACAAAACAATTTAATGGTTGGGTGCATTTAATTATTAGATACAGACACCCTATGTGTGTGTGGGGGGGGGACAAGTGGAAATACGTGTCCCTCAGCAAGAGAAAAGCATTAAATAAGAGGTAGAATGGTTCAAAATGGTAAAATGGGAAACACTATGGTCAGCTTACTATAAACATAATGAAGTGCAAAGTATATTTGAGTTAGTGAAGCCTTCACCTCAAAGGAATCTTTCTTGTGTGTCTGAAAATAGCAAAATCAACAGTTTAATCCGTATCGACAGCCTTGTCTCAGCACTGACAACCTAGACTTCAGCTTTATTCACATGAAATCAGTATTATCTAGATGCTACTGGAGATTTGTAAAAATTGCAGATGTCCTGTGTGATTTTAATCCCTGGCGAATCGTCCATGTCAGAAATTTGGGCAGTAAAAGTGGCACATTTTTTGAGACACATTGTGGGTGTTGTTTTCTAAATGCTGCAGTAAATTAAGACACAGGATATCATTATCCTCACTTTTTAGATTGTCAAAATCCACCAGGATAGCAAAAATAAGGTTTAGGTTAACTTACACGAAAGATGATTTCTTTACTTTCACTGTTCTGCATTGTTAGGATGCAGACAGCACAGTGTTTAATCAACACTACTGGTGTGAAAAGAGTCTAGAGCCTTTTTGGGCGTTCTCTACTTTACAATATGCTCTAATTAATTATCTTTAAAATGGTTTTTTGTGCCAATGACTGATATCATTTTTTAGAACAACCCCAGCTTCTTTTTTTTTATTTTACAAATATTTTACATTACACAATAATTCCACAACAACTCTAACATTATACAAAAAAAATTCTGAGTGGTACATTTTGTCTTTTTTTTTTTTTTTTTACTGCAAAAAATAACAGTTTTTATGTTTTATAACAGAAATATCTTTCTCTTCCCTCATTTAGCATGAAACGGGAAATTAAAACACTTCATTAAAGACAAATAATTTATTCAGTGTTTAAAAATGATGGCTGATATTCGCCACTTTTTTAATGATAAAAAGGTGCCAAACCTTTATAGTCGGTAGGTCCTCTTAATGCCCCGATTTAATATAAATGACTGACACCTCTGCCATAATTCAAAAGATACATCGAGCAGCGTCAAGAATATCAATAGTAACACAGGAATGATAAAACTTTCAGAGGCTATTTGTCAACATCTTAAGTCCAGAAGTAAAAAAATCAAAAGGGGAATGATCTTAATCGAGACTGGAATAGAGACGGCACAGTCCCTTGATTTGTTTGTACTGGATAATGAATGTGAATTGGAAAAAAAACAATAAATCAATCGACTGCTTTAAGCATTAATAGAGAAAGTGAATGTGGTGTTATGGAAATTTAAGATTAACACATTAGTCGGCAAGAAATTACCATTTGAATATAAATGTACTATTTTCACCTTACGTACACAATAAGAGTCAACGAGGAGAAAACTACATACAATCCCAGTGGTTTGCAATGATTGTAATGGTTCTTTACAATTATTACAAAGTTTTTCCAGCTCATTCAAATAAAGTGGGATAAAAATAAAAGTCCAAAGCTTCCCAGAAATATACAAATGATTTGTATCATGCAAGGTGTGAATGACAAATTTCAGTTAAATGCTTTTGGAGAGCAGTCATTTGTCTGGAAGATTCCATTAACTGTCATTTGCTGTGGTTTCTGTGATTTCTCTTGCCCTGCAAACACTTTTAAATGATATAAATCACATCTTCTAGCAAGCTGAATCTGGATTATTCTCTCACACTTTTTGGTATGAAAACTTTTTAAATACTTGTATTGCTTGTGTATCTCAAATTTGTCTTCTATTCAAACCAGTAAAAGATTAATGGTTTCATATCTGACCTTTGGGATTGGTCGGTCAGTGCTATTTTGAATTATTAGATGGTTCTGCAATTCCACTTGGTATTTCTCTGCTGAATGGTCAGACAACTCATCTTTATTCTGATCAGGTCTCTCCTAGGGTCATCTGATTGGTCAGATTTACAGATGGACAAATACATATTTCATGACTCTATCAGTCGAGGTAGTTATCTGATAGAAAAGTGGAGATGAGCTGAAAATAACTGAACCCACAAATATAAAGCTTGATATTAGTTAAATAAGTAATCACACTAATATAAAACCTGCTGCTAACTTCTTTTTTCACAAATAGAAGGGGGAGAAGAGAAGAGAAGAGAAAAGAAGAGAAAAGAAGAGAAGAACAGAGCTAAAAGGTTCTGCAGGATCAACAAAAGCAAAGAGAAGAGAAGAAAAGAGAAGAGCTAAAAGGTTCTG